>CM039515.1:45445422-45520174 GCA_022432975.1 Begonia masoniana | reverse complement strand
TAAGAGATAACTCACACAACATCTTCAACTTGACCAGCTTTGTCTACCTGGCCTTAGCGGTGTGTCGTGAAGAGGCGATGTGTCACTATTTCTTCATTAAGTCACCAATGTCTAGCTTTCTCCCTGGAATATTTGCATCCATTTATCTTGTTAGAATTTCCACTCAGGCTTCCCACTTGCTTTTATACGCTTAAAGTTTCATGTTCAAAAATCGAACTTTTGGGCGTAATAGGGAGTCCCAATGATGCTGAAAACCTCATCTATAGGCCATTTCGTGATGTCAAAATTTTTTTTTTTTTTTTTTTTTTTTTTTTTTTTTTTTTTTTTTTTTTTTTTTTTTTTTTTTTTTTAGATGTTCACCAATTCCTAGTTACCTTAAATCTTTGGCATATGTTGGTAAATTGTGTGATTCTGGTCTCTCAGTTATTTTTACTTCTACCAATTGTTGTGTTCAGGATCTTCAATCTCAGAAGGTGATTGGGACAGGCCGTAGGGAAGAGGGACTCTATGTTTTGGATGAGCTCAAAGTATCAGATGTTGCTACCTTTAGTGTGAATTTGTCGTCTTTTGAAAAGTTATATGGTCATTCACCTGATTATTCTTTGTTACGCGTCTTCGGTTGTACTTGCTTTGTTCTCCGATCACATGTTGAGCGTAATAAATTGTCTCCTCGGTCTGCCTTATGTGTCTTTTTAGGTTATGGTGTTGGTCAAAATGGATATCGTTGTTTTGATCCAGTTAGTCAAAAACTATATGTCTTGCGTCATGTTGTGTTTTTAGAGCATATTCTCTTATTTTATGTTCCTGTTAGTTCTCATCACATGACACAGTCAGATTTAGTTCGTATTGATCTTTTCGATACTGACCCCGACGAAATTCTATATGATACTTTAGTTCATGAGGCATCCACCTCCCATGCCCCTGCTCCTACGACCATCCAGTTGTTGGATGAGATTGTTGACTTAACTTATGTTTAAGTCTAACGATGTTTTTGATGATGTGTTTTTCAATTGTGTGTAATTTGATTAAGTTAATTATATGAGATTAATAAATTGATTAATAAGTTAAATATTGTCCCTCATATATATGTCTCAAAATCTTCAGTGGAAATGCCCTTTGAAAATGGTATTTTAGTTGGTTAACAATTCTGTTAAGTGTTCAGGGTGTGATAGCAAAATATAGCAGAAAATGATAAAAAGGCCACATCCACCGCTGACATTCAAAAGGCCACATCCACCGTCAGCTAAATGACAAAATCTACATCCACCGCTAGCAGAAAATAGTGTACATCCACCGCTGGCATTCAAAGTTTACATCCACCGCCAGCTACACGAAAAAATTGCACATCCACCGCTGTAATTCAAAGAAGACATACACCGCTAGCTAAACGACAAAGGTCATATCCACCGCTAGCTAAACGACAAATTTCTGAAGACATCCACCGCCGAAATTTCTGATGACATCCACCGCTGAAATTTCAAAGGAGACCTCATCCGCTTAATAGTAACCTTTGAAGACTTCCACCGGTGAACTGTACCGGTTCAAGCATTGTAAAGAACAACATCTACCAATGAACAGTATCTTCCACCATATTTTAAAAATACCGCGAAGCTACAGTCATAGTCGCCCTGAGCTTTAACTCCAGACTATTAATGGCGAAGCACGAAAGCAACTTCAGAACGCAACGGCTAGCTGTCTAAGTATGGATGCTTCTCTAACGGGAATATTTTTCCATATCCAGAAAAAAGCATTCAAGTATTGAAGCCGATTACAGACAGAGTATAAAAGAGGAGAAAGAAGCTCGGGAAAAGAATTTTTGCTGAAATTCATCTTCAAACCCTAACGAGCGATTTTAATTGCAATACTATGAATTTTCTGTACACCTCTCTATTCCTAAACTTGAGATCTATCTTGAGAGAGTGTAGCCTTGTGCTAAATTCATTATTCTGTAAAAGTGTAAAGGCTGTGGATTGTCGCCCGTGAAAAGCAATCCAGTTGTTGTAAAGGCAGTAGATCGACGCCCGAAAAGTTCGATCTGGTCTTCTTGTGAGGAGAAGGAAAGAATCTTCAAGGGGGAGCCTTGAAGCGTGGACGAAGGCAAGCTTAGCCGAACCACGTTAAAAACTGTGGTGTCAATTTCTCTCTCTCTCATTTTTATTGTTTGATTATTTGCTGTTTTCTCACTCTGTTTTTGAAAATTGATTAGGATGCTGTGATTGAGAGTAGGTTCGGGTTTTTGTGATAAATGGGAATACACGGGTAGCAAGGTTTCAAACTGGTTTCCTCAGACTTATGATTGATTCTTGGTGAGTTTAGTGAATGTTTGATTAATGTACTGTTATGACTTTAGGTGAGCGAGCTTCTAAAGTAGCTTACAGCCGAGCGATTTCCAGGAGACCAGGTAAGTAAAGTATGCTTGTGCCTTCGGGCCTACATCACAAAACAGTAGGATTGTGTATGCTTGACTGTGTTTGTATGTCATGCATCATGTTTTGAAAGTATGCGAAAATGAATTTACATGAAATGGCATGGTAAGAAATGAACAGACTGTAACAGTTGTTAAGGGAACTAATCCGCCCCTTAATCGAGAGAGAGGATGTATGACTTTGGGAGAAGTGATCCAAATCCCAATTTCACAGGGGGATCTGAACAGTTGTTAAGGGAACTAATCCGCCCCTTAATCGAGGGAGAGGATGTATGACTTTGGGAAAAGTGATCCAACTCCCAATTTCACAGGGGGATCAGAACAGAAACGAATGCATATGTAACTGAGATGAGAAATTAGAAACTGCATGTTTAGGAATTTATATTTTAGTATTTCATTTCATATTTGCTTTACTTACTTAGCATTAGGCTAATGGATCAGTTTTGTGATGTAGGTGAAGAAGTGACTGCAGGTGTGTTTTCTGAGCATGTTGAGGAATAGGCTGGTTGGGGGTGTAGGATCGAGATTTGTCTAAGAGGGGGGTGAATTAGACTTATTAAAAACTTAATTGTATAGTCTAGCAAATTTCTCTTGTAATTTTAGTTTGAATATAAACAGCAAACAAACACAAAAAATAGAGAGAGAGAGAGAGAAATTTAACACCAGGATTTTAACGTGGTTCGGCTAAACCTTGCCTACGTCCACGCTCCAAGGCACCCCCTTGAAGATTCTTAACCTTCTCCTCACGAGAAAACAGATCGGGATTCCGGGCTCCGATCAACTGCCTTTACAATTCTGGATTGAACTTTCACGGGCGTCAATCCACTGCCTTTACAAATGTTGAGTTGTAAATAATACAAACAGTCTACACTCTCACAAGTTCTGAATCTCAAGTTAAGAGCTAGAGGTGTAGAGCAAAATACAGAGTATGAATGTTTTTCACGTTAGGGCTCGAATATTCAAAATTGCAAAAAGGTTAGTCTTCGAGCTCTAACTTCGGCTTTTATACTCTGTCTTCAGATCTGCAAGACTTCAATACTCTCTATCTGAAAATAGAAACATTGTTACCGTTGGAGCTGAAGTCGTACAATCGTGGATAGCCGTTGCAACTAGATTTCTGTTCGTCGTCGCCATTAATGTTCTGAAGTTAAAGCTTGAAAACGACGTCACTGTAGCTTCGCGGCTGGCTTTGATTTCTGGCGGAAATGCATCGGCAGAAACAGTTTAAATCAATGCCACGTCATCGGTGGAAGCAACTTGGTAATGCAATCGGCATAAGTATCCTTGAACAGCATCGGCAAGAGTAGCTTCAAATGCTATCGGCATATGCAACTTGACATGTCATCATATCATCGGCACGGGTTTCTTTAAACGCCATCGGCACGAGTTTCTTTAAACGCCATCGGCACGAGTTTCTTTAAAATGCCATCGGCATGATAGAACATGTAAGCGCTGGCCACGTCATCGGCATGATGAGACTTGAAGCTTGTCGTCTTGTGATCGGCATTTGCAAGGTTGAACGTCATCGGCAGAAGAACATTAAGATACCATCGGCATGAGTATCTTGACACGTCATCGGCATGAAACCTACCTTCACTTTGTCATGTAGCGATCGGCAGAAAAATGCTTCTTAGTCTTTTAGCGATCGGCAGAGAGATGCTTGAGATGCAATCGGCAGATTACATCTTGACACGTCATCGGCAAAAGCACTCTCTAAATGACTTCTTCTTCTGTCTTTTAGCAATCGGCAGAGAGATGCTTGAGATGCAATCGGCAGATTACATCTTGACACGTCATCGGCAAAAGCACTCTCTAAATGACTTCTTCTTCTGTCTTTTAGCAATCGGCAGAAGCTTTCATTTCTTTGTCGTGTAGTGATCGGCAGACGAAATTGTATTTCAGCCCTGTTTGACTATTCAGCCCTATATACTCAAACCAATTTATTAAACAACTAAAATACCCTTTTCAAGGGTATTTCCAAATAGACTCATATTTATAATTCTCTTTAAGTACACATAATCAAATTGAATATTTAATCACAAATACATCATCAAAAACAAATTATGACTTAAACACTCTATAAGTCAACAATCTCCCCCTTTTTGATGATGACAAAATGAATTTGATTAGTTTTGATACTCCCCCATAGTTCTAGCTCCCCCACAGCATATGCATACTGTAAAAATTCTCATATCCAGATTTCACAAAATTACTCTAATACAGGTTATCAGTTTATCAAACAATCAGAGTGTGTATCAATCTGTGTTCTCCCCCATTAACATTATCAAAAACAGATCAGAGAAAGAGCAGAAGCAATGCATCAATGGAATAGACACAGAAATTATATTTGAATACCAATTAATGTGCATACAAAACAAAATGTAAATACTTAAGAAAAAAAAAAAAAACTACTGAAAGAATGCTATAAATCGATTCCAAAAGGCTTGATGAAGCCATGAGGGCACGGCACGGTTGGAAGAGATATAAGCATCGAGCAGATCTGGAAGTGAGCGAGCAGCAAGAGGGATAGGTGGCTGATATACCACGATGGCCAGACAAGGAGGAGGCTCGATAACAGGAGGCTCGACAACAGGGACATCATGAGGAACATCAGCAACTTCAGCAACTGCAGCAACATCAGTAACTGCAGCAACTTCAGTCTCCTGAAGATCCAATGGCCCGAAGCGTACATCAGCAGGAACCTCAGGTCTGAAAAGAGGAAGGAACAAATCCTCATAGCAGGTCTCTTGGATATAGCACGAAGGTTCAGGTTCAGGAACAGGAGACAAATTGTCAATAGAAGCTCGGAGTTGTGCAAGTTCCCGAACTACCATACGCCTATCAGCATCAACTTTAGAGGTGAGTAGACCAAGACCGTTATCGAAAGCGATGCCAATGTCCGTTTTGAGCTGATCAAGCTGGCCTTGAAAGGAGCTGATTGACTCCTTCAACTCAGAATATTGTTCCTCTGTTATGAAAAATCTCCTCTTATATGTCAGAGGGGATGCAGGAGTAACAGAGGGAACTTGGACTGGTGATGGTGGAGCTGGTGAAGGCAATCTGATTGGAGATTGAGGTGGAGGTGGAGGAGTAGAAGGAGGAGTACTGAGCTGAGGGGAGTAGTCGGGATTGGAGATGAAGGTGGTGAAGGTATAGCCGGTGGAGAAAGAAGTTGGACTGGTGATGAAGGAGCCGTAGCCGGTTTGGTAGGAGACTGGGGAACAGGTGAGGGCAGTCGAATTGGAGATGGTGGTGCTGATGGTATAGCTGGTGGGTTCGGAGATGTAGAAGGTGAAGGGATTGCCAGTTGAACTGGAGATGTAGTTTGTGAGGAAGGGAGTTGGACTGGAGATGGAGGGACTGATGAAGCTAGTGGAGGGCCATGGCTGAAAATTGAAGAAATGGCTTGCATCAGCGGAGAGATGGAAGGAAAAACAGACTGAGAAGGCAATATAAGAGAAGGTGGAGGTGATTGAGGTTCTGAGACTGGAGGAGAGGTTGGGAGTGCAGGCAGAGAGAGCTGCAAAGGGGCAGGTGGAATTGGAGGTGGCTGAGAGGAAGAAGCAGAGGTTGCCTCTGAGATAATGATACTTGAAGAAGGGGCAGTCTTGCGCTTACGTTTTAAAGGAGGGGGCGGGGGATCAGAGTCCTGAGATTGAGAAGGGGAAAGAGCAAAATCTGGAAGGCCAGACTCATTTCCACCTTCAGTAGCAGATTCCTCTGGAAGAATTAACTTTCGTTTCCCACGTTTGACAGGAGCAGCTCGAGAAACCTTTTTCTTAGCCTTGTCCACAACAGGTTTATCCTTGACATTTCTATTGAATCCCAACCTATTGAGAGAAATGTCGGAATAAAAGTTGGAAGGCTGAAGAATCACAGGCTCAACCTCCTCAGGAAAAGCAACTTCCAGCTTGACAAATAACCGCATAAGTAGCAGGTTATACGGTAAGGATGTAGCCTTGGATGATACAGCCAAAATCATCCGTCTAACAACAATATAACCAATATTGAAAGGGGTCTTGAAATACAGAGCAAACAGAACAAATAACTCCATTGAGCTCACTTCATCATAATGTCCCCCCTTGGGAACAATATTGAAATCGACCATATGTCGGAATACTCTGGCTCTAGGTGTCAAATGCTTACCTTTTAACTGATCAGGGGAAGAATTAGGATCCAAAGCTATTTCCCTTAGAAACTGTAATCCATCAGATGTTCCAAAGAAGGGCAGCTCAGGGCCTGTCACATAAGTGTAGGGGCAATTGTCCAAATGAGGAGCCCCCAGTAGAGTATTTATGGTCTGAGGAGTAATCTCTATGCGTTTGTTGTAAACATAACTCTTAATGGAAGAGAAATCAGAGGTAAAACTCATGTTAGCATAGAACATCCTAATTGCTTCTGGATAGAAGAACGATTCGGTTTCAAAAAGACCTATTAACCCTAGATCCGTCAAGGGTTCGATAAAACCCATTCCAGCAAGCTTTTCAAAATGAATGCCCTTACTAAGAATCAAAGATTTGTGCTGATAGGTATTGCGGTATTTTACCTCAGCCGCTTGTGTAAGAAAGAAGAACGATGGCCATTCCGTTCCCAGAGGAATCTCTCGGGAAGGATGAGCAGAAGCTTTGGTCTTCTTCTGGGCCGGTGTGGAAACTGCGCGAGATGATTGACCTTGAAATTCCATTGCTAGAAGAAGATTCGACAGAGAGGATTTGGTAGGGCAGAGGTTTACAGAAAGAGCGCGAAAAGTGAAGTGTATCGGCGAAGAAGAATGAATTTAAACGAAATAACACATCGCCAGACAAGGAAGACATACGTGTCGGCAGATTAAGAAAAAAAATTTTCCGATGGATTACACGTGTCGGAAGAAAGAAGAAAAACATCTTCCGATGCCTTCCTATAGATATGCATCTTCCGATGCCTATTGAAAAACATAGCATCTGCCGATGCCAACACAGAAGAGAAAAACACTCCAATATTTAGAAATTTTTCAGCAAAGAAATAATCTTAGTTTTTCTCAACCCGAATGAGACCTAGCCTTATCCTAATATTATTGAAAGTCTTTTAATCTAAAGGCTTGGTGAAGATGTCTGCAAGTTGATCTACGGAATTAACAAACTCTAAAATGATATCACCTTTTTAAACATGATCTCTAATGAAATGATATCTGACATCTATGTGCTTTGTTCTAGAGTGCTGAATAGGATTTTTAGAAATATTAATGGCACTGGTGTTATCACACCGAATAGGAATCCTATCATAAAACAGATTGAAATCTTCCAAAGTCTGTTTCATCCAAAGCATTTGTGCACAACAACTGCCTGCAGCAATATATTCACTCTCAGCAGTTGACAATGCAACAGAATTTTGTTTCTTAGAATACCAAGAAACAAGAGACTCTCCTAAGAACTGACATGTGCCACTAGTGCTTTTTCTATCAATAAGACTACCAGCATAGTCAGAATCAGAATATCCTATTAGATCAAATGAGGTACCTTTCGGATACCAGAGTCCTAAGTCAACTGTCCCACTTAGATATTTAAAAATCCGTTTAACAGCAGATAAGTGAGACTCCTTAGGGGCAGCTTGAAATCTAGTACAGAGACAAACGCTAAAGAGTATATCTGGCCTACTTGCAGTCAGATATAGCAGAGAACCAATCATACCACGATATTTCTTAATATCAACATTAATGCCTTTTTCATCTTTATCCAATTTTGTTGTGGTACTCATGGGAGTTTTGGAAGATTTGACATTTTCTAAACCAAATCTCTTAAGAAGTTCTTTAATATACTTTTCTTGACAGAAAAAGATTCCATCAAAAGATTGATTAATCTGGAAACCTAAGAAAAACTTTAACTCCCCCATCATACTCATTTCAAATTCACTTTGCATGAGGGAAGAAAACTCACTACACATATTGACATTTGTTGACCCAAAAATAATGTCATCGACATAAATTTGAACCAACAGAATATCCTTGTTCTTTTGCCTGGTAAACAGAGTTGAATCAGAATTTCCCTTTTTGAAATTTCTTTCCTCAAGAAAATTCTTCAATCTGTCATACCATGCTCTAGGAGCCTGCTTTAGACCATAAAGAGCTTTCCTTAACTTATAGATATGCTCGGGTTTATCGAAAGCTTCAAAACCTAAAGGTTGATCAACATAAACTTCTTCTGTTATAAAGCCATTTAAGAATGCACTTTTTACATCCATTTGAAAGAGTGTGAAGTTTTTGTGGCAAGCAAAAGCTAAGAGCATCCTGATAGACTCTAGTCTAGCAACATGGGCAAAAGATTCCTCAAAATCAATACCCTCTTCTTGAGAGTATCCCTTAGCTACCAGTCTAGCCTTATTTCTAATGACAATCCCATTCTCATCTAGTTTATTCTTGTAAACCCATTTAGTTCCAATAATGGGATGATCCTTAGGCCGTGGAACAAGTTCCCATGCCTTGCTCCTTTCGAATTGATTTAACTCTTCTTGCATGGCCATAATCCAATTTTCATCACTCTCGGCCTCCTCAAATTTCTTAGGCTCTATTTGTGAGATAAAAGCCACATTGGCACAGAGATTCCTAAGAGAGGATCTAGTCTTAACTCCTAAAGAAGGATCACCTAAGACTTCTTCTAAAGGATGGTTTCTAACATACTTCCAGTCTCTAGGAAGATCTGCAGATTCATTTTTAACAGATATGATTTCCAGAGAAGTAGAAGATGGTTCTAGAGGTTTTTCTAATTGAGTGGGAACCGTAGACTTTTCTAAAGAGAGAGAATCCAGTTGTTTGTCCAAAGAATCATCCTCATCCACATTAATTATTGGTTGAGGAGTCTCATCAAAGTTTACATGAACTGATTCCTCTACAACTAGAGTTCTCTTATTGAAAACTCTATATGCTTTACTGGACAAGGAATAACCAAGAAAGATTCCAAGATCGGATTTGGAATCAAATTTCCCTAAGTTATCCTTAGTGTTAAGGATGAAGCATTTACTGCCAAAGGCTCTAAAATACTTAACAGAAGGAGTTTTTCCACTCCAGAGTTCATATGGAGTTTTCTCTAGAATCGGCCTTATGGAGACTCTATTAAGAACATAGCAAGCTGTAGCAACAGCTTCAGCCCAGAAGTATTTGGGAAGGGAATTCTCATTTAGCATGGTTCGGGCAAGTTCTTGGAGAGATCTATTTTTCCTCTCAACAACACCATTTTGCTGAGGGGTTCTAGGAGATGAAAAGTTGTGCTCAATTCCATGTTTGAGACACAGGAGTTCAAATCTTTCATTTTCAAATTCTCCACCATGATCACTACGAATAGCAATAATGGTGAGCTCCTTCTCATTTTGAACTCTTTTCCTAAAACTAGAGAAGGTGTCAAAAGTCTCATCCTTAGACTTTAAAAAGAACACCCAAGAAAACCTAGAGAAGTCATCTACAATGACAAAAACATAGAATTTTCCTCCTAAGCTTGCTATATTAGAAGGACCGAAGAGGTCCATGGGAAGGAGTTGGAGAGGCTTAGAGGTAGATATTTCACTCTTAGATTTAAAAGAAGATTTGATCTGCTTGCCCATTTGACAAGCCTCACAGACCTTATCCTTTTCGAAGGATATCTTCGGAATCCCTCTAACTAAATTATCCTTAGTAATCTTAGCTAAGGTATCCATTCCTACGTGACCTAATCTCCTATGCCAAGTCCAACAGTCATTAGAGGCATTCACAGTAAAGCATTTTTCATCAGAAATAACAATATCATCCAAATCAATAATGTAAATATTTTCTTTCCTATAGCCAGAAAACAGAATTTTGTCATTTGAAGCATCTTTAATCAAGCAAGAATTTGACTCAAAAATCACTTTATAACCTTTATCACATAACTGGCTAATACTCAGTAAGTTATGCTTTAATCCATCAACTAATAAACATTTTCAATAATGGGATTAATGCTGTTACCTATGTTGCCGATGCCAACAATTTTCCCTTTTTGATTTCCACCAAAAGTTACACTCCCTTTCTTTTTGTTGACAACTGCAAACTTGGTTGAGTCTCCTGTCATATGCCTCGAACATCCACTGTCGAGGTACCATTGATTTCTTTCAGGAGAACCTTCAACCTGCAAAACAGAAGATCAAGTTGTCTTCTTTGGTACCCAAACCTTTTGGGTCCTAGAGTTAGGTCTGGTTCCCTTAGGAACCCATTGAAGTTTACAATCAGGCTTACTTTTTCCTGTTTTGAATGGACATACATATGATTTATGTCCTACCTCATTGCACGCATGGCAAACAACAGATTTAACAAAAAAGGTCTTATATTCTCTCTTTTTGTTATCCCCACTATATCCAATGCCTGCTCTATCAAAGGTCATTCTTTGATCATTTATCAACATCTTCAGTTTATTACTACTAAGAGTCAATCTCTGAACAAACCAGTTTAAGAATTCATTTTTCTTTTTCAGTTCAGACACTTCTTTTTCATGCTGAATATGTTCATTTGCGTGCTTCTCAATAAAACATGCATTTTCCTTTTTCAATGCAATGTACTTAGTTTTTAACATGCTGAATTGTTTTACTAGATCATTAAAAGCATCTACCATGTTTCCATCATCATCATCATCAGTTTCACTGTCACTTAACGTACAAGGAGATAAAGAGCTAACCTTATCTTCGTGAGCCATGAAGCAGAGGTTAGCTACCTCCTCATCTTCTGAAGAAGAGGTGTCGCCTTCACTTTCATCCCAAGTTGCCTTCATGGCCTTCTTCTTGAACTTTTTGGGATACTTCTTTGCCTGTGGACACTCTGCCTTCATATGGCCAGGCTTGCCGCATCCAAAACAGGTGATTTCCTTTTCCTTTTGTGACTTTTCAACCTTCGGAAATCTCTTCCCTGCATTCTTTTTCTCTGGAGGAATTTACTAAACCTCCTGGTGATGAGAGCAATATCCTCATCGTCATCTTCCTCTTCTTCTGAGTCCTCTTGCTTACTTGATGAGGCTTTGAGGGCAATATCCTTTTTCTTACTGATCTCTTTCTCCTTGAGATCTTCCTTCTCATTGGCTCTCATTGTTATCTCGTGAGTCATGAGAGAGCCAACGAGCTCTTCAAGCTTAAGAACCTTCAGATCTCGAGCTTCTTGAATGGCTGTCACTTTAGGTTGCCAAACTCGTGGTAGGCACCTCAAGATTTTCCTGACTAGTTCTTCACCTGTATATATCTTACCAAGAGCTTTTAACCCATTAGTAATGTTAGTGAATCTAGTAAACATAGAGGAAATGGATTCATCCTTTTCCATGGAGAACAATTCATATTCATGAACAAACATGCTTAATTTGCTCTCTTTAACTTGGTTTGTTCCCTCATGTGTTACTTCTAATAAATGCCAGATTTCCTGAGCACTATCACATCCTTGTACTCTATTGAACTCATCTCTGTTTAGAGCACAATACAGGGTATTGATTGCCTTGGCATTAAGGCTCAGATTTCTCTTGTCGGACTCAGACAATTCAGTAGAGTCCTTAGGGATAATTTTCCCATCAGCAGTTTTCGTGGCCTTGAAAGGGCCGTTTTCGATTATGCCCCACATCTCATAATCCATAGCTTGAACAAAGATTCTCATTCTCGCTTTCCAGTACACATAATCATTGCCATCAAAAAATGGTGGCCTGGAAACAGATTGACACTCTACGTGAGATGTGTTTGTATTGAATGCCATAGTAGATAACACACAGAGTATTCAAATACAACTTAGACAATAGTAAACCTCGCTCTGATACCAATTGTAGGATCGAGATTTGTCTAAGAGGGGGGTGAATTAGACTTATTAAAAACTTAATTGTATAGTCTAGCAAATTTCTCTTGTAATTTTAGTTTGAATATAAACAGCAAACAAACACAAAAAATAGAGAGAGAGAGAGAAATTTAACACCAGGATTTTAACGTGGTTCGGCTAAACCTTGCCTACGTCCACGCTCCAAGGCACCCCCTTGAAGATTCTTAACCTTCTCCTCACGAGAAAACAGATCGGGATTCCGGGCTCCGATCAACTGCCTTTACAATTCTGGATTGAACTTTCACGGGCGTCAATCCACTGCCTTTACAAATGTTGAGTTGTAAATAATACAAACAGTCTACACTCTCACAAGTTCTGAATCTCAAGTTAAGAGCTAGAGGTGTAGAGCAAAATACAGAGTATGAATGTTTTTCACGTTAGGGCTCGAATATTCAAAATTGCAAAAAGGTTAGTCTTCGAGCTCTAACTTCGGCTTTTATACTCTGTCTTCAGATCTGCAAGACTTCAATGCTCTCTATCTGAAAATAGAAACATTGTTACCGTTGGAGCTGAAGTCGTACAATCGTGGATAGCCGTTGCAACTAGATTTCTGTTCGTCGTCGCCATTAATGTTCTGAAGTTAAAGCTTGAAAACGACGTCACTGTAGCTTCGCGGCTGGCTTTGATTTCTGGCGGAAATGCATCGGCAGAAACAGTTTAAATCAATGCCACGTCATCGGTGGAAGCAACTTGGTAATGCAATCGGCATAAGTATCCTTGAACAGCATCGGCAAGAGTAGCTTCAAATGCTATCGGCATATGCAACTTGACATGTCATCATATCATCGGCACGGGTTTCTTTAAACGCCATCGGCACGAGTTTCTTTAAACGCCATCGGCACGAGTTTCTTTAAAATGCCATCGGCATGATAGAACATGTAAGCGCTGGCCACGTCATCGGCATGATGAGACTTGAAGCTTGTCGTCTTGTGATCGGCATTTGCAAGGTTGAACGTCATCGGCAGAAGAACATTAAGATACCATCGGCATGAGTATCTTGACACGTCATCGGCATGAAACCTACCTTCACTTTGTCGTGTAGCGATCGGCAGAAAAATGCTTCTTAGTCTTTTAGCGATCGGCAGAGAGATGCTTGAGATGCAATCGGCAGATTACATCTTGACACGTCATCGGCAAAAGCACTCTCTAAATGACTTCTTCTTCTGTCTTTTAGCAATCGGCAGAAGCTTTCATTTCTTTGTCGTGTAGTGATCGGCAGACGAAATTGTATTTCAGCCCTGTTTGACTATTCAGCCCTATATACTCAAACCAATTTATTAAACAACTAAAATACCCTTTTCAAGGGTATTTCCAAATAGACTCATATTTATAATTCTCTTTAAGTACACATAATCAAATTGAATATTTAATCACAAATACATCATCAAAAACAAATTATGACTTAAACACTCTATAAGTCAACAGGGGGAGCACATTCACGCCTCGACTTGGCAACTGATGGGGCGGTTTAGCTGGTGTCAGTAGATGAGAAGGTTTAGTGAACTGTGATTCAATTTAAGTATGTCGAGAGTTTTTGTGACGGTGGTAATTTTAATGTTTTTAGATACATTTTGAGACTTTTCTGATAGTGATACTTTGTGGTTTTAATAGTGGTTTTACCAAATTTTGGAGTAATACATGGATTTAAGTAGTTTTGAACGGATTTCAGTAAAATGTTCAAGTTCTTTTGGTAGTTAGAGTTTTTCTTTGTTTAGAGAGAAATTGTTGCTATGCTGTTTTGTTGAGTGTTTTTGATCTATCGGTAGATGATGTCTATCGGCAGACGTAGAGTGTTTTTGATCTATCGGTAGATGATGTCTATCGGTGGAAGTAGAGAGTTTGTCTATCGGTAGATTTAGTCCATCGGTAGAAGTCAAGTATTTGACCTATCGGTAGATGATGTCTATCGGTGGAAGTCGAGAGTTTGTCTATCGGTGGATTTAGTCCATCGGTAGAAATCAAGCATTTTATCTATCGGAAGATGTAGAAGGTGATTTGTCGTTTTATAATCGGATGATGTCGAATATTTTATCTATCATAAGATGTGGGAAGAATTTTGTCGTTTTGTAATCAGAAGATGTCTTCAGGAGAAGCCATCGGAAGATGTCTTCAGTAGAAGCCATCTGTAGATGTCTTCGGCATAAGTTTTTAGTAGCCTTGTCGTTTAGTAATCGGATGATGTAGGCAGTAGATTTATCGTTTCGAAATCGGTAGATGTAGTCTATCGGTAGATGTGAATTGAGGATTTTTGTCGTCTAGTGACTGGAAGACGTCGTTTGTTCTATCGGTAGATGTAGGCTGAGAATGCTTATCGTTTAGTGATCGGTTGATGTGTTCTGTTTTGTTCTTTTCTTTTCAACCAACTGTCTTGAGTATTTTAACTATTTAAATAAATATTGTTTTCATACGATGATTTTTCCGCTGTAAGTTTTAACATTTTAAGAGTCAAATCTTGACAATTGAATGAAATTTTAAAATTTTCTCAGAAAGTCATAGTTAGGTTCAGTAACTTGTGTAGCGAACCGGGTTCTGATAACTCGGGGCGTTACAGCCCAGCTATTCGGTCGAGACACTAACAAAATTAGGGCACGAACTTCATCCCTAAAATCAATTTTCACAGATAGCAATTGATTCACAATCGTATTGAATTGATTCAAATGTGCTACGATAGAGATATCATCAATCATCTTCAGATTAAAAAGCTTTTTCATAAGAAATATCTTATTATTCACGTAGGGTTTCTCGTACATATCATACAGAGCCTTCATCAGACTCGCGGTGGTCTTCTTCTTCGCCACGTTGTGAGCAACGTTTTTTGTTAGCGTCAATCGAACGACTCCAAAAACCTGTCTATCAAGGAGATTCCATTCACCGTCTTCAATCTTCTCTGGTTTCGCACTCAATGGAAGATGAAATTTTTTCTCGTACAAGTAATCCTCGATTTACATTCTCCAGAACGCGAAATCTGTCTCATCGAATTTTCCAATAAAGGAATCCTGTACTATCATCACCAGCCATCATTATAAAAAAGACTCCAAAATATATTATGAATAAATTTGCCGAACAAATTATCCGAACCAGAAAATATCTGAATCAAAAGTCTTGCCCAAATATTCCTCCCCAAAAACAGAATCCAAATATTTATAATATTTAAAATCAACCAAAATATTCACTTTGAATTTCTTCACTAATCACAAAGAACAGATCTTCTGCAGGCAAAAAAAAAAAAAAAAAAAAAACACACCTTTCTTTGTATTTTCCTTCACGCGGCCAATGCAAACTCATAAACAAAAATCTTCTTCTTCTTGTTGAAGAAGACGCTGTACTGAGCGATTCTCTCTCTGTTAATCTTCTTGACGTTCTACCTCGGCAACCCACCTCTCTCTCCCTTCAGTTTTTCTCCCTCTGTTCGTCGACGAAGAACGCGCATGGAGATAGTTCACCGGCATCTAGGACTAGATGAGTTTCTCGTCTTCCTTTGCGAAGAAGAGAACAGCGACGTGGGAAGGAAATTTCCCCTTCACCGGCGACGGACGGCGGTGAAGCTTCTCCTCTCTGTCTTCTGCTTCACGGATGATCATTCGTCCTTTTGCGACGTGCTTTCTTCCTCTGAAGAAAGCTCTTTGTTTTTTGCACACTGTTCACAGCTAGTTCTTTGCTGTGGATAGTCGGAGTCTCTCCTTTACGGGCCGCCGGCCTACTTCACTGCTTCCTCTCAAGCAGTTTCTACATTGGGCACAATGCACACACACAGACTCTTCGACAGTTCGCGAGGCGACTTCTTCGCGGGGGGCGGCCCTCTCCTAGGACTGCTGTTCTTCTGATTTTCCCATGTTATTCTTCACTCTCGAAGAAGACAAACCAGAACGAAAAGAAAAACTTTTTCTTTTCCTTTTTTTTTTATTTCCTTGATTTCTTTTTTCCAACAAAAACTACAAATTTCCATCGAAATTGCAAATCCGAAAATTCGTTCGATACCTTCGAAAAAAATCCAAACTTGATTTTTCGAAACCTTCAACCTGAAACTCTAATACTAGTTGTTAGGATTAGACGCCCTAATCTACCTGTAACGAACGATCGAGAAACTGAAAAAGAAAATGAGAAAATAATGGACACTGAATTTTATGTGAAAACCCTAGAAGGAAAAAAAACCACGAGCAGAAGAGAGAATCACTAATATCAAATTCGATACAATGAGTTTTGCGACTCAAGTATAAATATATAGAGAAAACATAAAACCCTAATATTGATATACGGGCCCGACCTGGCCAACTAGAATTCGGGTCACACCAAATTCTAACACAATTATGTTCCAACAATGGTAAAAAGTAGTGAAGTTATGTGGTGTCGTGGAACACTAGGTGAGACACCGATAATAAGCACGATAATGGACAGTAATAAAAAGCAGAAAATAAAGAGACAAGAGGTTGGTAACGCAGTTCGGCAATTGCCTACATCTGCGGGGTCACGCCCAGAATTAAAAACAATTCTCTGAGTTCACAAAATTATAAGACACTCGGTCTAACACAAAGTAAGACTCCCTCTTTTTTTTGTCGCCGTCTCTTCCTAACTTTCCCAGCGAATCTGTTTTTTGCGATCTTCCCTCGTCTTGAAATCGATCTCTCCCGGAATCTAAACGCAACAAGATCCCCTTGTTGATGATGACTCCTCTCGGAATCCAAATGTGACAAGCTCCCCTTGTCGATGATGACTCCTCCCAGAATCCGTGTATGACAAGATTTCATTCCCCACGATCAGAACTCCTCCCGAGTTCTAGGCAGCCTCCTCCTGAGACTGAGCTTCAATGAAGAACACAATAAACGCACCTGTGCCACTGTCTGTAATATCAGTCGTTGTTTTCGGATGCAAATAGCCACCACACTCATATATCAAAGAAATCCGACCAGAAGGAGTGTGGATACAGTTTCTGAAGGATTGAATGAATAATGGCACACCAACTCACAAGAGCGTGAGGGAGAAAATTCGTGCGCAATCAATCAACACACTCTGAAAGTAATGAACTCCAAATAGAACCGAGTGTGTATAACAATCATTCACTGATCGAATGAATAATCATAAACCCATACGTAATAACGTTAGGGAGAGAATCAAAGAATACCTTGCAGCTAGAATAATTGTAAGAAGAAAATCAATAAAACTGCCGAACCCTATTATGTGAGAGAAAGATGCTTAAATATTGTTTGCAACAAATCTTGTTCATATATTTTATCCAAAACAGAATGCACATAATAAGGAAACCGAATCTCACAAAATTCGATTGCGACATTTTAGGAAAGTGTCGCTAATTTAATAGAAAAAGATTCCAACGAATTAGAAATGGATCTCACAATTGTTGTAATCTCATATCACGCTACAATCCAGCATGCAAATATAAATTCGCCTTTCCAAAAACTGATTTTCACAAATAATTTGTTCTTCAAGTAACATCTTTCCTTGATTAACAAACTTTATTAATTGAACTTCCATAACTACTAGATCTTCAAAAATTTACCTTCCAAAATTCAAATTCATTTATTATTGATTTTCAAGAAACAACTATGATACTATAATCTTTAAGAATCAACTTTCTAAAAATCAAGTGTAATCTTTGTTAATTTTCTAAATCTCAATTAATGGTCAAATCACCATTAATTGCCAAATCTTCAATAATTTTTAAATCTTCATGAATTGCCAAAAAAATCAATCCCAACAAATTTTACATTTACAAATGGTGTCATCATACACGAGCGCTGCAAGGGCTTGTGGTACATCATCAGGTTGGACTTTTGGGCATCCACCAATTAATTTTAGCTATATGAGCTATTAAGTCCCAATATTGGTGTTTTCCTATACTATAGAAATCTCATTCAGCGAGCGTCACTCGTCACTCACCTAGTGGTGGAGGACTTCGTTGTTGAGTGACTGCATTAAGATTATCAGAAAGGTTAAATTTTAATCTCTTGGTTGTTGGTCACAAAGGCTCTGATAAATTGAAAGAAAATGAAGATATTTCAAACAAATATTCTATGGGTCTTTTTGATTGATAGAAAAACATGAATATCACAAGATTGGTCTTTTAAGATTTGCTCTTTGATCTGCTAGATTGGAACTTGATATGATAATTTGTTGGAGTTTCCTTATTTGTTAGATTACCCAAGTGGTGTTTGTAATTTCTTCATCCCCACCATCTTCATTTTTATTTTGGGAATCTTCATCCTTACTTTCGCTTCCTCTAGTTATGAAATTTTGTGATCTTTGCTTTTATAATAAAAGTTCATTCATAATTGGGGAATGACTTTAGGGGCCACTGGAAACAAAGGCATTATCTATCTATGATCTATCTACATAAGAAAAAACAAATGAATTGTTTATAAACATGGAAAATCATGTGCTGATGAAGAGAAGAACCTCATCATTGAGGGTTGGATTGCACCAAAAGCTGGTCGTCTTAAGCTTGTTCATTAGCCAACCCGAAAAAGGAGGAGAGGCCAAGCCATTGAAGGCTTGCTTTCAAAGTTGCCTTGTACTGAACAAATTATTTCATCCCACAAAGACAAAAAAAAAAGTTAATTTCACATGTGAATGATGGTGGGTGGCGGTCCCTCTCGCACATGGGGATCAACTACCATCTAGTAAGATCCCTACGCAAACATTTAAACAAAAACATTTCATCTATCGGAATGCGTCTGATTTTAACTTTAACTTCTGACTTTCTGCTACAATATTCTCCTTCGTTTGTCGGATCTGAGACAACCCCTCTTCAAAATATGATCCAACAAAAAAACTTTACTTCAAAATATCAGCACTTCAAACCAAAACAAGAGCAGTATAATCAACAATTAAAATCAGCTATAAACAAATGTACTCAAGTTAATTGTCAACAACTGCTCAACCACTAAAGAAAAATACACCCCCCTCTCTGTCCTTAGTCTTCACTGGCAGCACTTACACTCACAGGGAGCCTCTGCTTTTGGACTTTTTGACTCCTTTCTTCTTCATTCCTCTTCAGTATCCCGTTGGGAACTCGCACTTGCCAAACTCTGCAAAGCCCAGAAAGTCTTTTCAGATCACGTGAAATCAAAAGTAAATCTAAAAGGCATAATTGGTTCGACGTTTTCGCGAAACAATTCATGAAAAATGATTTTTTTGTAGCTTTTTTTCTGCTCCATAGCCAGTGTTCTGAGTGCAAGCAGTTCGACTGTACAAAATCATCTACACGTTAAGTATGGTGGTCCCCAAAAGACCCAATAAGCGAGAGCCACGTCCTCTCTAAAAAATAAAGATGTCGTGTTGGTTTGACTTTAATTGACCTGGACAGATCCTTGTTCGATGCCTCGTAGATCGAGCCAGCGTATGTTAGTAAGTTTACTAATGCGCCACTATTATACGCTCCGTGCGAAGGATTTAAAGAGTTGGATAGAAAACATACTAGGTAATTGAGTGACTACGTAAGCCGCCCCTCCGAAATAACAAGTGCCTATCAGACGGCCCTTCTTCTGATAATAACTATTAAAAGCAAAGGAAGCGTGGGCCTCAAGTGTGTTGGGATCATAACACGTGGCACCAGGTTGAATCGAACGGCAGTTAGCGTCTCCCTCCCCGCACGCGTAATCTAGAGCCGACTGCAGCCTTTGCTTTCCCACTGAACCATTGGCCACGCACCACGTGCTCCCGGCGACACTTTTTGATACTTTTCCTCCGCCGTTAGCCGGCGAAGTCTGCCGCTTACCGCTGGCGACCGGAGATCGGTGGTCATGGTAGTTTTTTAAGCCCTCCACCGTGAACGGAATGTCGTAGACTTTGTCTTCGTTTGGGTAAAAGAGACCATAGTTCCTCTCTGAAGTGGGCCCGTTCTTCAAGTTCTCGTTGAAGAGAGCGAAAAGATAGACGATAATATCAGCTTTGGGTCTCAACGGGGTCCCACCGCCGGAAAGGATCCGACGAATCAGATTTCCATTGTACGCAGCGGCGTTTTCTATGCTCGCTCCGTTTTCATTCTCCTCGCCAATCGTAGGCCAGCCTGATTCTGTGACTACCATTTTGATATCATCGTACTGCAATGCTGACATTGCTGCAAAAACGGCGTCGATTTGTGCGTCGAAAAGGCTGAAATATCTTAGCCCGTTGCCGGAATCGATGACGCCAGGGTTTTCTCTGAACAAAGCATAGTCTAAGGAGATAACATCAGAGTTCGATTCATAAGCAAAAAATGGGTAGGCATTGACCATGAGGTAAGACCCGGTTTGTCGTAAGAACTCCAGCATTGGTTTGAAAACAGACTCCACCAGCTCTGTTCTGAACGAGCCAGATGACGGTGGGTAGGAATTTCGAAGGGCGCTTAAAGCAATAGGAGACGAAACTTTAATGGCGGAATGGAGATTGTACTTAACGAGGGCTTGGTGGATGTTTTTCATAGCAGGAATGAGGTATAATGTAGTGTTGTGTGGGTCGACGAAAACCTCGTTCCCTACAGCTATGGCTTCGATTTGGGTGGAGGGGTAGTATGCCGCCACATTCTTCTGAACCCATGCGTAGGCGAAAGATTGGTGTTTGGCTGCGGAGTAGAGAAGCTCATTGGGTAGGTTTACAGTTACTTTGATTTCAGATCCAGACAAGGCCTTGAGAACCGCCGGATCAGTGTCGTAAACTTTGACTCGTTCCAGACCCTGCGATTTGAGAAGCTGAACAACTTTAACGGCAGAAGGAAGGTTGTTTGCTATTCTGCCATAGTTCACTCCTATTGAACCAGCATCTGCATTGAACAAAATCACATTTAATCTCAAGAGATAACTCTAAATAAACAGGTCAAATTCAGTTCCAAGAGAAAAAATAAGACAAGGACAGTAAAATGCCCAGAATAGGCGTCGCTGAACTTTTTTGCCTCACTCATTCACAGAGCCAGAAGACAAAAACGACAATGCAGCTAGTTTTACCTGAAATTTTGAGCAAATGAAGAAGAAAGAAGAAGAAGAAGGAAGAGGAAAGATTCCAGAGCTCCATTCTCCGAGCCAGGAAGAAAGGGGCAGAGGGAAGAAACAAACAGAAACCCTGGTTCTGGGTGGGAACGAAAATGGGGGAGAGTGGAGTAAGTGGGGAAGAGAGAGTGAGAAAGGGCTCGGCTTTTATGGAGGAGAGAGAAAGTTGAGAGGATCGAGATTGTTGGAATGGGTCCAACTTCATGAGGGGCTGGAAGCAGCTAAATTTCCACCATCTTCCCCCATTTCCTTTTGCCCCATTGGCAGGCTATAACTGCAGCTTGATTAAATATTAACGTTGCTAGTTTATTATTAATTTGGACCGTTAATCTTGACAAAACCCAGAATTGGATCCTATGATCATCATACCGACGCCCCTGATCTTCGGTCTGCTGCACACTGTCCCACAAAACTTATCGTTTTACTTTACGGGCAAAATACTAAACTACAAAAAACATTACTCGAGTCCCGCCATTCCCAGGTCATCCTTTCCACGCGTCGAAAATCAGATGGGGGAAGGAAAGAGAGGAGGTAGGATCCGAGGGTCTAATGGAAGCTGCTGCGGAGCCTGACGTAGAGAATAAGAACCGTGGTTTCTCTGTGAACGTTGAGAGCAGAGAAACATTGGAAGGGACAGCTCCACAGCTGGAACTGGGAAAGCACAAGGCGAAGGGTATAGAAAAGTATAGACATGTATGAATGGGTAAGGTCAAATCTCATGAAATCCATTAAATTGAAGAAAAATTTGACCCTTTTCTAATGGAAAAATAATTGAGAAATAAGAGAGCGTTTCGTCTTGTTTCAGATTTGAAGAAAAAGGACCAAAATACTGCCTTTTGGTCGGTAAAAAAACGAATCTTTGGACTCTTATCTCTGATAATTCTTACTGGGCTTGAAAGCTAGAGAGGCCGAAGATTGAAGTATCTGGGCCTAAAGCCTTTGAGAATATTTAAAGATGTCGATTAGAAAAAGACTTGAAGTCAGCGTTTCCGGATTTTCATGTTTTGCTTTTTCAAGAGGGTTTGTAGGGAGAAGAACCCTATTGTTCGCCGGAGACTGAAGAGGAAGAAGTAGACGACGGAGAAGGATGTCAGCCACACAACAGGAAGAGGATAGGAAGCCCAGCGAGCAATCGACTGCGCACATCAACCTTAAGGTCAAAGGCCAGGTTTGTTTCTATTTCTGTTGTTCTAGGTTCTGTTCCTTTTACTTTTCTGTTGTTTCTATAATTTTCTGAATCCTACTTCGATCATGAGTTTAATCCGAAATATTGCTGATCGAGATTCCACTCTTATTGCTTTTGTGTAATCTTTTGGTGTTTTCGATTTACCATAAAAATCAATTGTTTTCTCCGAGGACGTGCTTATGTCCTCCCCAGATATGCTGAGAGTCAAGGACTTGGGGGAAGTAGTTTTGTAATTGGGTAGATACCCATTGAAATGCCCATTAAAAAGTTTTGATTTTACCATTTTCTGACCAGCAATTGGGATTGAAGTTTTTTTATTTTTTGTTGAATTGAAAGAGCTGCGTATAGCTTTTCTTTGTTTATAAAGAAACGCGGCTAACTTTTTTGGCGACCACTCTAGGATGGAAATGAGGTATTTTTCAAGATTAAACGCAGCACTCAACTGAAAAAGCTTATGAACGCATACTGTGACCGCCAATCTGTGGAGTTAAACTCCATTGCATTTCTTTTTGATGGTCGTCGTCTACGAGCAGAGCAGACTCCTGATGAGGTTCAATCTCTCCCTTCTGTTTCTGATTCATCCACAAAAATATGTCGTTCATATTTTGTCTGTGTTTCCCTTTATTTTCTTCGCCAGTTGGAGATGGAGGACGGGGATGAGATCGACGCAATGCTACACCAGACCGGCGGAGCTTAGGTTGGAGGGCCATTGATGGGTTCCCTTTGAATATGGATTATTACGTCATTTAATCTGATGACTCTTTTGAATAATAACTCCATGGTTTGTCTATTATTATACTCCTATTCTGGTTTTCTATGCTGAAATTTAGTTTGTTAGATGCTTTTTTAAGAGGTTATATAGAGCATTGTTCAGGACCAATCTTTTATTTTTATGTTGTTGAAAATTTGAAGAAGAAAATATGCGGAAAACAAGAACACTTTCTAGGAAAAACCAGAGAGATAGAGGAGAAACTCACTATATCGAAATCAAAGTACAAAATGTCATTGAATTTTATGATTTCAGTATCAATATATAAAGAAATTATAAATACCTTAACATTAAATATGGGCTCGACCAGCCCAAACTAGAATTCAGATAACTTCAAACTCTAATAATCTATGCATTGACACGAATTTTACATAAATAATCCAATGCATACTTCTCGATTCGATCCAAAGGGAATTCAGAATACTAAACTTTGTTAATCTTCATATTCAAAAAAATTTCGGTGCAAGGAAATAAATCACTAAAACTCTTACAAAAAAAAAAAAAACAAAAATCTCCTCGTCCACAAAGGTCTGTCTCAGGCCCACTCAACAACAAATACCGATAAAATTTAAGCCCATCAAACTTGAAATATGTACTTAACAAGAAATAACAACAAACTGTATTTGAACATATTGAAGACTTCCCACTAGAATCTATACCCTCGAACACATCCAATGCATAACTCATTGATCTAGTTTCACCATATTGCCTCTAAGCTTTAACATTCTACTTGCTTCTATTTTTTATGATAGTACTCTGACGTGAAACTGAAACTAGTGACGATGTGGTAACGATCTTATTCTGAACATTTGTAGTAAGTTGACACATCAACTCTGATGTAGATTTAGATTTTAATTTGAAATTCATCTAAGAACCTGACTCTTCCAAGTCTTCTCAACCAACTCTTTAGAAAATGAATTCAAAAATTTAGCAGTTTTATCACCAATAACTATATAATCTTGCAACATATACAAATTTGCATATTTTTTGTGTCCCTTCCACAGATTGAGAGCACATTTACTAATATTCATAATTCCACATACAGCGTTGTACTTGTACCATTTCGAATCAAGAGTTGTAATAGTTTAGGGTTTCAAATTCTAAATTTAAATTTTGAAATTCTCAAATCAATCCAAAATCAAAACATAATCTATGATTTAATTATTAAAATCCCTAAAATTAGCTCAAATTAAAGTAATATCCGATTTCACTCTCCCTAAATGACCAAGCAGTCAATGAGTAGCTAAGAATTCAATTTAGAAATCGGGTTTGATGATTTTCAGCAGAAAAAACTGGGTGGATCTTGGATTTTTTTTTTTTTGGGGGGGGGGGGGGGGGGGGGGTGGTATTATTACGAATCTCTCCTATAAATAGAGAGGCTCGGTAAAGAGGGAAAACACACTAGAGATCTCTCTCTCTAGTTCTATATTCATAAAATTCTTACCTCTATCTCCGACTACCACTTGGCTTATAGACGCAGCAAGAGCTCCGAGTAAGCAACAGCTCCGCTCGAGAAGTCGAGCTCTTCGGCAAACCTCCTTTGACGTGGCGAACATTCTCCGACACGAAGAAATATCTTTCCGGCATGCAGCAACTTTGACCGCAGAGAGAAACACACTCTGTGTGTTTCTGTTGAGAGAGAAACGCAAAGAAGCTCACGAAGGAAAGGAGGAAGAAGGAGGTTCGAGTTTCCTTTTAACCCAGAACCAGTTTACTTAAAAGTGGTCCAATCGAACCGGCCCAACAAACAGAACCAACCCAACTGAACCATAATCGGTCTAACCGAACCAAATCTGGTTCAACTTAACTGGACCCGACCCCAATTTTGACCAGAATTGCCCTAGACCGAACTAGATTACTTCCGCACTGTCAAAATTAGACAAAAAAACTATCTGAAACGATCCTAATCTTATTGAACCGATATAAAAATAAACTGGTAAGAAATTTCTGCCTAAATCCTTTTAAAAATAGATTTATTAAAATGAAAAATTAATATCAAATATTTTATTTAGGCAGAAAAAATCCCGAAAGTCATCCGAATAAATCTAATCAATCTTATCCGACCAATCTTATTACGAATCTCTCCTATAAATAGAGAGGTTCGGTGAAGAGGGCAATACCCAAGATCGCTCTCTTAGTTCTATATTTAGAGAATTCTTACCTTTATCTCTGACTACAACTCGGCCTATAGACGCAGCAAGAGCTCCGAGTAAGCAACAGCTCCGCTCGAGAAGTCGAGCTCTTTGGCAAACCTCCTTTGACGAGGCAAACATTCGCTGCCACAAATTAAATATCGCTCCGGCGTGCTGCAGCTTCGATCGCAAAGAGAAACACACTGTGTGTGTTTCAGAGACGAGAGAAACGCGAAGAAGCTCACGAAGGAAAGGAGGAAGAAGGAGGTTCGAGTTTCCTTTTAACTAGAACCAGTTCACTTAAAAGTGGTCCAATCGAACCAGCCTAACAAAACAGAACCAACCCAACTGAACCATAATCGGTCCAACGAACCAAATTGTTAACTAACCCTGGACCGCCATTTTCGACCAGAATTGCCCTAGACAGAACTAGATGGCTTCCGGATTGTCAAAATTAGACCAAAAACTATCTGAACTGATTATTAATCTGATTTTGAAGATATAAAAATAAACTGGTAAGAAATTTCTGCCTAAATCCTTTTAAAAATAGATTTATTAAAATGAAAAATTAATATCAAATATTTTATTTAGGCAGAAAAAATCCCGAAAGTCATCCGAATAAATCTAATTCAATCTTATCCGACCAATCTTATTACGAATCTCTCATATAAATAGAGAGGTTCGGTGAAGAGGGAAATTACACTAGAGATCTCTCTCTAGTTCTATATTTAGAGAATTCTTACCTTTATCTCTGACTACAACTCGGCCTATAGACGCAGCAAGAGCTCCGAGTAAGCAACAGCTCCGCTCGAGAAGTCGAGCTCTTTGGCAAACCTCCTTTGACGAGGCAAACATTCTCTGACACAAATAAATATCTCTCCGGCGTGCTGCAGCTTCGATCGCAAAGAGAAACACACTGTGTGTGTTTCAGCCGAGAGAGAAACGCGAAGAAGCTCACGAAGGAAAGGAGAAAGAAGGAGGTTCGAGTTTCCTTTTAACCTAGAACCAGTTCACTTAAAAGTGGTCCAATCGAACCAGCCTAACAAACAGAACCAACCCAACTGAACCATAATCGGTCCAACCGAACCAAATCTGGTTCAACTTAACTGGACCCGCCATTTTCGACCAGAATTGCCCTAGACCGAACTAGATTGCTTCCGGATTGTCAAAATTAGACCAAAAACTATCTGAAATGATCCTAATCTGATTGAACCGATATAAAAATAAACCGGTAAGAAATTTCTACCTAAATCCTTTTAAAAATGGATTTATTAAAGTGAAAAATTAATATCAAATATTTTATTTAGGCAGAAAAAATCCCGAAAGTCATCCAAATCAATCTAATTCAATTTTATCCGACATAAGAGTATACAGAATAAATTTCTGCTTAAATTCTTCTGAAATTAGATTTATTTAAATTATAATTTTATACCAATATTTTATTTAGATAGGATATTATTTAGAATATTGAAAATTTTTTTGATAACTCTAACTTCTCGGAATCCAGGTAAGTGAAAATAACACGTTTTCAATGTTTTGGCTACGGCCCTACATCACAAAATCTATGTTATTTTCTTATAATTATTTCATTACATGATTTCGATATTTGATAACGCATATTTAGGCATTAAGATATAATTGTATAAAGATAAAATTGGTAGGACATTTTATATGTGTATGAATATAATGGAATTGACGAAAAATATGTGATAGCAAAGCCTGAACGACAAGGAGATGACTAAGATTGAACGAAAATGAGATGACTACGTCTGAACGACAATGAGATGACTACGCCTGAACGAAAATGAGATGACTACGCCTGAACGACAATAAGATGGTTATGTCTGAACAAAATAGAGATGACAAAGCCTGAACGACAATAAAATGGCTAAGTCTAAACAAATGTTGGAAAATGAGTTCAAATTAATATGTAACTATTAAGTCAAGATTCGATAAAATATAATGTTAATTTTGCACCTTCACGTGTTTTCGCTTACTGATTTATTCTCATAGTTTGTAATTTTGTGGTGTATGTGAGTTTTTATCTGGGAAGAAATGACTTTGATCGAGATCCTTTCAGAGGCAAACGAACATACAGAAAAAGAAAATATTTTTGGGTCGAGTAAGGAATTAAAATTAGTATGTTTCAGTTTTCAATGATATTTCATATTTTTATGTCAGTTGAAACCTTGAATAAATTATGTTGACTTTATTGTTAATAAAGTTTTATGAATTGTTTTAATTATGCATTTATTTTCATTTTGACTAAGTTATTTAATGTTTGAACGTTGTTTTAAAAACTTTTGCGCATTTTATGATTTCATTTAAAGCTTTCAAATATTTTAAAATTAGGGTTATAATGTTCGAATTTAAACCTTATTTGATAAAGCAATTAGGGAAAAAAATTAGGATTTTCAAATTAGGGTTTGAAATGGGGAAAAATGAATTTTAAATATTTGAGGCGTTACAAGAGTACTCAGTGAAATCAAATTATTTTTTAACTCGGGAATATGTCGCACATTACCCAGTGTAACAACCAGCACCTTGGTCAGGTATTTTTCCCGCGATTATTATGGTGTGAATTAGGTAATAAGGAAAGTATAAATGAAAGTAGGTTTAATGGCAAGGATTGTAATTAGTGTGAGCTGACTCGATATAAATAGGAAGAGGAAAGCATAAAATCTCATTTAAAACCTTCCTATAGCCTACTTTCCTCTTCTGGCGATTTCCTCCTTCGGCAACCGATTCCTCCCTTCTCCTTCTTCGACGATTCAAGCTCAGGTAAGGTTTAGGTGATTCATTCATTAAGCTTTGATTAAGGCTGATTACTGGTTGGTGTTTAAAGACTTAGAAACGGATAATGCTTGAATAATGACAGTATTACGTGTCTTCTGTATTGGCATTGGTATAGAATCCTAGACGTTGTCGATATTTTATTTGAGAATCTAAAATCTATATGAATCTGGCAGTTTAGCGATGATACCATTAATATTTTAAAAGTTAAGCTCTGCACACTAAGTGCTCAGCGAAATGCGTTAGAGGTTCAAGCTAGAATCTAGGATGTTTTCTTTAGCTAAGATCTTACCAGCTCTGAGTTTAGATTATTCAGGACATATTTAACATTGAAGTATGAAATGTCCTAGGTGGAAAAGGATTCAAGTGAAGGCACGACATAACAAAGGAATCCAGGTAAGTGAGTGCGTTAAGACTTCCGGCCATTAGGGCTCTACTTCACAAGGGTACTAGGTTAAGCTTGTTGTTGACAATGTCTGGATGTTTGTGGTTTGTACTACGGTATATGCTGGATGTCTGAGTTTTCTTTGGTGTAATGTTCTGTTTTGTATGTACATTTCACGCATTATGATTTACCTTCCAAAAATGTAAAACGTTTTAAGAACATGCCCCTTTCATGAACGTTATATGACAATGAAATGTATGTAACTATATTAAGTGAGGGTTAGGGTGGTTTGACCATGTCACTATCCAGGGATGGACCAAGATTATTGCTCGAGAGGGGACCATGTACACGCACTCTGCCTACCCCCCCTACAACACTAATCCCTCCTTAATACACGATATATGATCGACGAATAAGAATATGGTTTTATTGAGTATACGTTTATGAGTAATTATACATACGTTGCACTTCTTACTAAGTATTAGGCTTATAGTTTGAACCTTATGATGTAGGTGACGAATCGAAAGGTGAGGATTTCATTCCAAGCAATAACATCTAAGTCGGGTTGCTGGATAGTACTCATGGCGTGGATTTTGTGCTGGGTGGCGATTTGACTAGAGGATGGCGCTCCTGGTCTGTTATGGTATAAGATAATGACATAGTAGAAGATAATTTTTTTTATATGATGATAAGTAATTGACTTGTTCAATATTTATAAGTTTTAAAGGGGATTATAAGATTAAATTTTTTCATTTGTTCTTGAACCTCTTGCCATGTGTATTCTATCCAAGACTATAAACCTACGTTCATGGGCATTCTGGAAATGAGGTTTGAAGTCTATAGAAGATAAGAATTAAGTTGTTGAGCGGTGGATGTGTTTTGTAGATGTATTTGGTAAATGAGCGGTGGATGTGTAATGGTGGATGTTGATGGGTTACTGTTGAGCGGATGATGTGTTTTGTAGATGTATTTAGTAGATGAGCGGTGGATGTGTTTTGTAGATGTTGTGTTGTGTGTTACTGTGGAGCGGTTGATGTGTTTTGTAGATGTTGTGTTGTGTGTTACTGTTGAGCGGAGGATGTGTTTTGTAAATGTATTCAGTAGATGAGCGGTGGATGTGTTTTGTAGATGTTGTGTTGTGTGTCACTGTTGAGCGGTTGATGTGTTTTGTAGATATTGTATTGTGTATTACTGTTGAGCGGTGGATGTGTTTTGTAGATGTTGTGTGTTACTGTTGAGCGGTGGATGTAGATTGGTTACTGTTGAGCGGTGGATGTGTTTGGTAGAAGTATTCGGAGGATGGACGGTAGAAGTGTAGCGGTGGATGTAGATTGGTTACTGTTGAGCGGTGGATGTGTTCGGTAGAAGTATTTGGAAGATGAGCGGTAGAAGTGTAGCGGTGGATGTAAGTCGGTTACTGTTGAGCGGTAGATGCGGTCAAATTTAAGGCATTTAAATATTCTACACTTTTATACCCTCGGTCCTTTTGGCCGATTGTTTCTAATATTCTAATTGATACTTAAATATTGTTTTATCAAATAATTTCACGACGATTTCATCCATCATAGATTTTGATTAAAGTTTAAAAAAAAAAAGAATTTTTACGGGAAATCAAAAATTATGTTTAAGGATCGTTACACCAGTGTCCTCATAACTTCATCAAACATTCTAATTCTCCGGTACCAATATCAACTACCTTACAATGTGTGTTATTACCCATTAACACAATACCTTCTAAAAGAGTCTTATATGTCAAAAGTCAATTTTGATTGTAACTCATATGAAACGAACAAATTGTATTCATAATCCAATCATTAGCTTTGAGTTTCATTTTAACATAACTAGAAGAACTCCATCACATTGGTCTTCTTCTTCTGTGACAACAACTTAACCCGACGTCATCGGTTGTTTTCCCTTCTTAGCAATTCTCTTAACATTCTGGAATTTTTGGCACTCATATTTAATGTGTCCATTCTTCTGACAGAAGTGACACGTTCTATCACAATTCCTTGACTTTGATTCGCCCTTCACACCCTCGATATCATCATTGCTTTTGTTGTTTGACTCTCAAGTTCTATCCCGAACGACAAGTCCCTCTACTAGATACTCGGATCTAACAACAATCTGCTTCATCTTCTCATTGATAACAAAACACCAAAAAACTCTTCTAGAGTTGTTCTATCACAGTTCATTGACTTTGATCTACCATTCACACCTTGAATATCATCATTGCCTTTGTTGTTTGACTCTCATGTTCTACCCGAACGATAGTCTCTCCACCCAAGACTCGAATCTAACCACATTCTGCTTAATCTTCTCATTTGATAACAAAACACCATAAAATTTGTACAGAGTTAGAGCTTCCCTATAGTATAAGATCATTTATCTAAAAGCACCATATGAAGTCGATAACGAGCACAACATAATCAACTCCAAGTCCTCATCATCATATTTACATCTTATAGTCTACAAATCTGAAACGAACTACTTGAATGTGATAAAGTGTTCTTCAATCGAATTATCTTCCATCAAATAATGAGATAAAAATGTTGCTTCCGATGTAGCTTACTCGTTAGAGTTTTCTTCATATACAATTTCTCATTTTAACCATAATTCATCGACATTTTTTTCCTAAAGACGTAATATAACATACCAAAATTTATCCCCAAATTAGTCTAAAGTGGGTATTCAAATTTCCGTAGATTAATCAAATCTAATCTAATTAGTAACCAATCAAACCAATTCCTTTTTTAATCTCATCTAAGGATATAATTTAGCCCTAATTTCAAAGTCAATATTCTATAAATGTTAAGGAAATCAATTCTTTCTTTATTTTGTTTTTGAATCTGTCCATTTGGAGGGTTAGATTCGTATTCCCCTATCTAAGGAAAGTTTTAGAAAAACTCTTCCTATAGATTGAAATGATCAGTGATGAAAAAAAATACACAAAATTCTCTCAAGTTCTGAAATCAGAAAAACCAGAGAACCATCGGAGTCTTACCTCGCTGAACCTCCGACCACAACTGACTCGGGCGAACATGTTTGAGGAAGAAGAATAGCAGCTTCGACTCTGAGCACTCCACCGACGAGCCCTCTCTCTCTCACTCGGTCGAACGTTCCTCTGGCAAAAATCTCTCTCAGCCGAACCATTTTATGCGCGACAAAAATGCTCTCAACCTCCGTCGACAACCACCATCGGCGTAAGATCTCTCTCTCGCTCTATCTATCGCTTGATCGCTCGCTCTATTTCTCACTCTCACACTCTCTCTCGACAGAACACAACGTGAACGAAAAGGGAAGAAAAAAGATTGCAGTTCAGAATTTTTAATTTTGAACCGAACCAGACCATCCAACAAATTGAACCAGGCCAACATTTCAGAAATAGATCACCAGTGAACCAAACCAAACCGGCTCAATTGACTCGAACCAGCCCAAACCCAAATCGAATATTTTTGGATCGTTAAGGACTCCCAAATCGATCAAAAAATTCAACGCTAGGATTTTATTGGTAAGGAATTTCTACCCTTATTAATTTCAAAGTGATTATTTTAGAATAAACAAAGAAGTTTAAATATTTTTAATTTTTAGGCAAAGAAGATCAATCCAACACTCGAGAAAAAAACCTAAAACCCTATTTCTTTACTTTTTCAGAATCCAAGTAAGTAAAACATTAGGTTTTCAATGTTTTGACCGTAGGCCCTACATCACAAAACATTTATTATATTATTTTCTTTAAAGTATTTTATTATTCAATTATGATTTTATTTGAACACTCATATTTAGGCATTGACATAAAATTGTATAAAGATAAAATTGGTAGGACATTTTGCATATGTATGAAAACGATGGAATTGACAAAATATATGTGATAGCAATGCCTGAATGACAATGAGATGACTGAGCTTGAACGAGAATGAGATGACTATGCCTGCACGACAATAAGATGACTACAGTTGAACGAAAATGAGTTGGCTAATGAATGCCTTAACGCATGAGATGACTAATGAAAACCGGAACGCATGATTATGAATTGTGATGGCTGATGAAACTTTATGAGGGTAAGAAACCGCTAGTTTTCTGAAAGTCTGAACGCATGGTAAGGATCAAAAAATGAGTTTTATTTAGTATGTAACTTTGAAAGCATGAAATTAAGTAATGTATGCAATTAAAGTCACAGACACGTGTTTTTACTTACTGAGTTATCTCACACATTAGTTTTGTGATGTAGGTGAGTTTTTATCTGAGAATGAATTAGCGCTGATCGAGAATTTGCTAGAAGCAGACGAGCATACAGAGGAACAAGTTGTCGTTGGTTTTGAATAATAAATTAAAGTTATGATTTTTATCGTTTAAAAAGATATTTTATATTTAGTTGCATTTAATTTTAGTTTGATTTCAGTTTGAATAATTTATTTCATCAACCGTTGGATTTTTATTAAGTTATTGTTTTAAAATTTATGAATGAGATTTTATTTAATGTTTGTTTAATATTAAATTTTTCAAACATTTATTGATAGTAGTTTCAAAGCTTCTGCTTAATAAATGATTTTTGCTATTTTCAATGATTTTGAATTAAGAAAATTAGGGTTTAATAACGATTCAATTTAATCTAATTTGCAAATCGATTTGGAATAAAATTTTAGAGTTTTCAAATTGAGAAAAATGAAAAATAAATTTTTGGGGTTGTTACTGCAAAATCTGGTTTGAAAAATGTAAATATATCAAAGATAGAGTTTTTCAATATTTTAAAATTTTCTCTTATTCACTCCAATAACATTTTATCGAACACTAACAAAGCGCCGTCTAATTCCATTTGTGTGAGCACATCTTGCATCTTTAACTAATTTAACAAATTTAACAACCAAACTCAACCTTAAAGACAAATATCCATGTGAAGATATACGAGGCTTAATGACAAAAACAAAGACTAAAAAAAATGTATGAAGCACTTCATGGTTTGATTTTAAAAATTACAAAAAAGAGAATCAATCGAACATGAGGATGCATGAAGAAGATGCAATGCAAGAGAAAGATGCATGAAGATTCATGCCTAAAGCATAAAGAATCACGGAGATTGAACCCCAAAGAAGTCAAGTTTTATCTTAAATTGACAAGCAATTTGTTTCCAAAATCACAAAAGAGGGTGCAACTACTTGGTCCCAAGCAAAGGAGCGTCACACAAACTTAAAGAATGGTCTAGTTCTCCTTTATTTAAGTGGTCCAAGTTTTATTTATTAATTGGTCCAGGTTTTCTTTTATTCGGTAGTCAAATTTCTCTTTGTTTTGACCTAGTTTCTTGTTTAAATTAGTTAAAATTTTTGTTTTCTAATCTTATAGATTGTCGCTGACATCACTTTTATTTTAGTGTTATTTTGATGATTGTTTATAGCCTATACAAAGGCTTGAAGTTGGTGCAAATATTATATATGAAATACTTTGAGTTTTTGTTAGATTTTCTCTTTGATTATTTGTGAAGAATTAGGTTTTCTTTAAATCAAAACTTGAAAAATGAACATGATATATTTAGTTCTAACTACGTGTTCGGTTAAGGTCAAAATTTTTTGCTTGATAATTTTAGTTCTGTCGATATAGTTCGGTTAGGGTCAAGTTTTTCATACTTGATTCAAAGGTGTTTCTAAGTTTTAATTTCGCGTTGTTGAAGGGTCTCGAATTCTCAATACCCGTGATTCTCATCACCTGTTCAACGAGATATCAAACTTTGATCGAATCCATCGTTCAAAATAACTTCTTCAACAAAATATCCAATCCAAATTTTGAAACCACAAAATAATTTCATAACAAAAATCTCAACATTTTTTAGAACCAAAGATATCTGAAACACAACTCCAAAAACACCAAAATTTAGAAATTCAAATATTCCCAAATTTCGAATCACTTATCACATATTTAGACCCGCTGAAAAATAAAAAATTTACCAATATTTTAGAGGCAAATCGGACATGCATCGATGTTAAGGCACGGAACAATAGTGATCAAGGGACTGAGATATGGCTGTGTTTAGCGGTGGCAGCGTGATCCAAAAAACAGAATCGCGAGGCCGCTGGTTATTGGCAGCGGTCAAAGCTCATAGGCGCGACGACGAAAAAATTCTGGTGCACGCATCGATAACCTGAGTTGCAGCTGAAGACACCCTGAACCAAACAATTTCACTACAACGTTGAAATGGGTTCCTCAGTTCAAAAAGATGATGTCACCGATTGAAGATAAAATGACTACCGTCTATGGGGACGAGCAAACAACGGTAGTTTTAAGCTAACTGGAGCATGCTCCTTTGCAGTGGCTCTTCCTTCTCTCTTCACTGCAAGCAGGGCGCTTTAATCTATTGTAGCAACCGGTATTGTCCACCTTATTTAATTAATAACGTCATTTTGAAACTTTTATCTTTATGGAATTTAGTGAATTTGATTGGTTGGTTAAATAGGTTAAAGTTGGTTAGCTAAGGGCATTTGAGTAATTGTGAATTAGTGTTATAAATGGAAGGTTTAATGAAAGTTTAGCTGCCACTGTTTTTCATTTTCCTTTCTCAGCATTCAGCTCAGCTAAGCAGAGTTTCTCTCGGCGATTTTCTCTCCCATTTTCTCCAAGCTAGGTGAGTTCTACTTCGATTTCTTGCTACATTGTAGCTATCGTTGTTAGAGAGGATTTTAAATGTGAGTTTTGAGGATGCTGTAAGTGAGAGTTAGTTTGGGTTTGGGGCAAATCGGGAATGCACAATAAACAAAGCTCCAAAATTAGTTTCCTTATATTTCTGGATGGTTAGAATGAAGTTTAGTGAAGATTTAATTAATGCTCGGTTTATGGTTTTAGGTTTGAGCAAACTCCCGGAGTAGATTTCAACCAAGTTTTCAGGAGACCAAGTAAGTAGAGTATGTGTGTACCTGTAACACCCGATTTCATTGAACTAATTTACTTAACCAAGTTGTAGTGTACGTTTTATGGATAGAATTGGGAGAATTAGTGATTAGGTTAATAAATGACTAAGTAATGACATAATGGTAAATAGAGAATTATAGTGATAACCTATTTAAGGAAAGAAGTTTTGCGATTAATGCATTGTAGCCGCCACTATTTTTCCATACTTTCTCTCTCGGCATTCAGCTCAAGCTCAGCAGAGCTCTCCAGGCGATTCCCTCTCCAATTTTTCTCCAAACTAGGTGAGTTTAATTCGATTTCGTGCTACATTGTAACTAGTGATGGAAGAGAGGAGTTTAGATGTGAGCTTTGGTGAATGCTGTAGGTGGGAGTTAGTTTCGGTTTTGTGGTAAATCAGGAATGCACCATGTATAGGACTCCCAAACTAAATACCCTAGATTTCTGGATAGATTATAATGAGGTTTAGCAAAAATCTAATTGATATTCTGTTTATGACTTAGGTGAGCAAAACTTCATAAGTAATTTGAAACCGAGTATTTCCAGGAGACCAGGTAAGTGGAGTATGCATGTGCCTTCGGGCCTACATCGCAAAACAGTAGGATTATGTATGTTTGAATTTGTCAATATGTCATGCATCATAGTTTGAAAGAATACAAAAATGAATTTACATATATTGGCATGGTAAGAAACGAACAGATTGCAACAGATAAACTATTAAGGGAACTAATCTGCCCCTTAACTTATGAAGGGATTTATAACTTTGAGAAAATTGATCCGCTTCCTAATGGAATTTAGGATCAGTTCAACTGTTAAGGGAACTAATCCGCCCCTTAATTTATGAAGAGGATGTATGACTTTGGGAAAATTGATCCAACTCCCAATGGAACCGAGGGATCAGATCAGTGAAAGAATGTAAATGCAACTGAGATGTGAAAGTAGAAACTGCATAATTAGGATTTATGTTTCAGCATTTCATTTCGTTATTGCTTCACTTATTTAGCATTAGGCTAATAGATGAGTTTTGTGATGTATGTGAAGAAGCCTCAGAAGGTGTGTTCTCTGAGCATGTTGAAGACTAGGCTGGTTGGGGGAGCACTTAAATGCCACAGTTTGGTGTTCTGATGAGGCGGTTTAACTATTGTCTATTTATGAAGTTTCAGTGGTTAAGTGACTTGTGGAAGTATGCAGAGAGTTTTAATAACATTTATAGTTCTGATGTTTTTAACAACTTTATGGTTTTCTTGTTCTGAGCATGAAATACATGATTTGGTTCAGAGGTAGCTGCTTTGCTGGATGTTTTTTGAAAGTTGTGGACTTATGTTATTTTGAACGACTTTTAGTAAAATGCTCAAGCTCTTTTGGTAGTCGGAGTTTTCTTTGTTTAGAATGAAAATGGTTGTTATGCTGTTATGTTGAGTGTTTGTCTATCAGTGGATGTAGTCCACCGGTGGATGTTGAATGTTATAGTCTATCGGTGGATGTGAGCGTAGGAGTGAGTATTAGATTTTTGTCGTTTGTGACCGGTGGATGTGAGCGTAGGAGTGAGTATTAGATTTTTGTCGTTTGTGACCGGTGGATGTGAGCGTAGAAATGAGTATTAGATTTTTTTCGTTTTGTGACCGGTGGATGTGAGCGTAGGAGTGAGTATTAGATTTTTGTCATTTTGTGATTGGCGGATGCTGAGGGTTCTGTCGTTCGAAGGATTCGATCGGTGGACGTGAGCGGTGGATGTGGGTAGTCGTCATGTCGTGTGACTGACACTGTTTAGTGGTGGATGCCTTTTTGTTTCTATTTCTATAGCTGGAACTGTTCAGCGGTGGACGTGTTCTACTTTGTTTTGTTTTGTTTCAACCAATTGTCTTTAACATTTTAATTAAATTAATAAATGTTGTTTTACACAAATGAATTTCCGCTGCAAGTTTTAACATTTATAAAGGTCAAACTTTGATCGTCGAGTGAAATTTTAAGTTTTTCTCAGGATGTCATTGTATGGTTCAGTATATTGTGTGGCGAACCGGGTTTATATAATTCGGGGCGTTACAATATGGTATCAGAGACATTCAGTTAAACCGTTCAAAAGATTACTCATCAGTGTCAATCGTTGCATAGAAGTACTTCAACAACTGCAAGTGTTTATGTTAACCTTAGCTATTAGATATTTATGAGAGCAATTAACCTTGTCCAGGAATATAGCAAAATGGCTAGACGACTAGGAAGACCATGGGTACCGAGAGAGATGCCAAATTTGAGAAGTGAGGAGGACCCTAGTGTAATTAGGCAGCTGACAGACTTGGTGTGCCAACAGACAGATTTGGTTCGTCAACAATCCGATCAGTTGGGAGTATTGCTGAACCGAGAGGTACAAGGAAGTGCCAACTCGAGTTCCAGTAGTGAGCATTCAGGAGACCGATTCCGGAGGCTACAGCCACCCACATTTGATGGAAAGTCGTCCAATCTGATTGTTGCTGAGGAGTGGCTTAGAAAGATTGAGAGCATGTTTAGATGTGCCAACGTCGTGGAAGGAGACAAAGTCACTCTAGCAACGTTCCATTTGGCTGGGGATGCTCAACTTTGGTGGGAAACAATAGTGACCACCACTGACATTCTGGCTATGTCATGGTCGCAGTTCAAGGAGATTTTCTATGAGAAATATTTCAACAGCACAGTCCAGGCTGCAAAGAAAGTAGAGTTTTTGAACTTGAATCAGACAAGGTCTGTGGCTGAGTACAGTAGGCAATTCGAGTCCCTGTTCAGGTTTGTTGGGCATTTTGTTCACAAGAATGAGGATAAGGTGTTTCAGTTTGTGCATGGACTAAAGCTGAAAATTTACAGAGGAGTAAAATTTTGTGGTATTAAGGGTTTGTCCTTAAGTGAAGTTGTGTCCACGGTGTTGGAGGTGGAAGAAGCGGAGATGAAGTGTGCTGGGCCAAAGGAAGCCCCACGAAAGTTTATCCAGCCACACCCGCAGAGAGGAATGAAGAGGCCAAGTGAAGGCCAGAATAACCAGGGAACAGGAAAGAAGGTGCAAGACGCCAGGAAGTTTCCCCAGTCAGGTTTGGAACGAGAAAGTGTTTCAACTGTGAGGAAGTTGGACACACATACAGGGATTGCCCGAATCCCAGAATCACCCGATGCTTCAACTGTAACAAAGTCGGCCATATTAACAGAGACTGTCCAGCTCTGAAGGGTGGCCCTGCTAAGATAAAGCCGAGGATATTCTCCATGTTGGAGTCGGGCGATGAAGAACAACCCGCCGTAGTGTCAGGTACCATTTTGATCAACTCTATATCTGCTTTTACTTTAATAGATTCTTGTGCAACACACTCGTTTATAGCGTATGCGTTTGCTGTCAAGTTAGATGTACAGTTTACCCCTACTGAGCACGTATTTAACGTCGCGTTACCCTCTGGTGAGCGCATGCACTCTAACCAAGTGATGTTTGATAGTGTCATGTTGGTAGGAAACAAGAATTTACCTGCTGATCTCATTATTATGGATATAATGGGATTTGATGTAATCTTAGGAATGGATTGGTTGTTCAAGCATTGTGCCACAATTGATTGTAGGACTGGGGTGGTTAGTTTTCAACCCCCTGGTGGTTTGAAGCATACTTTTCAAGTCTCGAACAAGAGTAAGGGAATGTCTGTTATGATTTCTATCAACGCTAGGCTCTCTTCATGCAGAGAGTATTTATGCTTTCAAGCTAGCGTTATAGACACACAGTTTGTAGGAAAAGCAAGTCCTCAAAATGTCTTAGTTGTCTAGGACTTTCCAGAAGTATTTTTAGATGACCTTCCTGGCTTGCTGCCAGATAGGGACATTGAATTTGTTGTAGATGTTTACCCGGGCGCTGAGCCTGTATCCAAGAACCCCTATAGATTAGCACCTACGGAGCTTAAGGAATTAAAGAAACAGTTGGAGGAACTATTGGATAAGGGGTTCATACGCCCAAGCTTTTCACCGTGGGGTGCACCTGTCCTTTTTGTCAAAAAGAAGGATGGATCAATGCGTATGTGCGTTGATTATCGGGAATTGAATAAGTTAACCGTCAAGAACAAGTATCCATTGCCAAGGATTGATGATTTATTCGACCAGCTTAATGGTGCACGTGTTTTCTCTAAGATTGACCTAAGGTCCGGTTATTACCAATTGAAAGTCAAATCAGAAGATATTCCTAAGACTGCCTTTCGCACAAGGTATGGACACTATGAGTTTTTGGTTATGTCCTTTGGATTGACAAATGCACTAGCAGCCTTCATGGATCTTATGAATAGAGTGTTTCATGAGTATTTGGACAAGTTTGTCATAGTATTTATTGATGATATACTAATCTATTCACGTACTAAAGAGGAGCATACAAGACATTTGAACCTGGTATTGGGAGTACTAAGGCAACATCAACTTCATGCTAAGTTTTCCAAGTGTGAGTTTTGGTTGGACAGAGTTCACTTTCTTGGTCATGTAATCTCGGGTGATGGAATATCTGTCGATCCAACCAAAGTTCAAGCGGTTAAGGAATGGCCCCAACTAAAGAATGCCACTGATATTCGGAGTTTTCTTGGATTAGCAGAATATTACAAGAAATTTATTGAAGGGTTCTCGAAGATTGCAACACCCCTCACTCGGTTAACTAGGAAAAATATTAAGTATGCTTGGACAGAGGAATGTGAGAATAGTTTTCAGACTTTGAAACAAAAGTTGACCAATGCTCCAGTATTAACACTCCCTGTTGAAAATGGAAAGTTCAGAATTTATTGTGACGCCTCCAAGGTTGCACTCGATTGTGTGTTAATGCAAGATGGGAAAGTAATAGCCTATGCTTCTAGACAGTTGAAAACACACGAGAAGAATTACCCTACACACGACTTAGAATTAGCTACAGTGGTTTTTGCACTAAAGATTTGGAGGCATTACCTGTATGGATAGTCTTGTGAGATATTTTCGGACCATAAAAGTCCGAAGTATATTTTCACATAGAAAGAATTAAATATGAGGCAACGTAGATGGTTAGAGTTTGTCAAGGACTACAATTTTGAGATCAAATACCACCCCGGAAAGGTGAATGTAGTGGCTGATGCACTAAGTAAAGTGACGACTTCAGCCTCTGCATTGATTCTTGACATACCGTTAACCTTAGAGACTAAACTACAAGGATTTAACCTTGAGGTAGTGTCCAGTGTGTCAGCTATGCTTTCTGCCATTTCCTTGAGGCCTACTATTTCGGAGAAAATAAAGGATGTGCAGGTGGATGATGTGGAATGTGATAAGTATAGGTCATTCGTGAATTCTACTGATAAGTCGAATTTTAACTATTCTGTTGATGAAATTTTCAAGTTTCAAAATAGATGGTTTGTTCCGGCCCATAACGAACTCCGATAAGAGATCCTTTCAGAAGCTCATTCTTCTAGATTCTCCATTCATCCTGGAAGTACAAAAATGTACAGAGACCTTAAGCAACATTATTGGTGGCCAGGTATGAAAAGAAGTGTGGCAGAGTATGTAGGATCGTGTCTTGTTTGTCAACGGGTTAAATCTGAACATCAGAGACCTGCATGAACATTACAACCTTTGCCAGTTCCTGAATGGAAATGGGAGCAAATAACGATGGATTTTGTGGTAGGATTGCCTAGGACAACGAGAGAACATGATGCAATTTGGGTCATTGTTGATCGTCTAACCAAATCTGCCCATTTTCTGCTTGTAAAGATAACATACTCGATGGATCAACTTGCTGAGTTGTATGTGCATGAGGTTGTTAGACTACATGGAGTTCCAAGCACTATAGTTTCAGACCGAGACTCTAGATTTACATCTAAGTTCTCGAAGAGTTTACACAAGGCTATGGGTACGCAGCTTAATTTCAGTACAGCCTTTCACCCTTAAACAGATGGACAATCTGAGAGAACTATTCAGACCTTAGAAGATATGTTTCGTGCATGCATTTTAGATTTTCAAGGATCTTGGAGTAAATATTTATCATTGATGGAGTTTTCTTATAATAACAGTTTTCAGGCAACTATAGGTATGACACCGTATGAAGCATTGTATGGGCGAAAATGTAGATCTCCCTTGTACTAGGATGAAGTTGGTGAAGCACGTTTGATTGGTCCTGACATTGTGCAACAGACCGTGGAGAAGATTGCCCTCATCCGACAGAGAATCTTGGCATCTCAGAGTCGACAGAAGAGTTATGCTGATCGTAGACGTAAAGAATTGGAGTTTGAGATAGGTAATGAAGTTTTTCTTAAGGTATCACCACTCAAAGAAGTTGAGAGATTTGGAAAGAGAGGCAAGTTGAACCCCAGATATATTGGACCTTTTTCGATCGTGAAGAAGATTGGAAAGACAGCATATGAGTTGTAATTGCCAGCCTCTATGGAAGGGATTTACGATGTGTTTCATATTTCGATGCTAAAGAAGTGCTTGAGGGATCCATCTCAGATTTTGGAACAACAGAGTACTGAAGTTCATCCCACTCTTACTTACGAGGAGAAACTAGTAAGGATCCTAGACTATGCTGTGAAGGTGTTGCGCAACAAAGAAGTCCCACTGGTAAAAGTTTTATGGCATAACCAGAACATAGAGGAAACAACCTGGGAGCGCCAGCAGGATATGATAGACCAATATCCAGAATTATTCAGGTAACGAATTTTGAGGACAAAATTCTTTGAAGGAGGGTAGATTGTAACACCCGGTTTCATTGAACCAATTTACTTAACCAACTTGTAGTGTACGTTTTATGGATAAAATTGGGAGAATTAGTGATTAGGTTAATAAATGACTAACTAATGACATAATGGTAAATAGGGAATTATAGTGATAACCTATTTAAAGAAAGAGGTTTTGTGATTAATGCACTATAGCCGCTACTATTTTTCCATACTTTCTCTCTCGACATTCAGCTCAAGCTCAGCAGAGCTCTCCAAGCGATCCCTCTCTGATTTTTCTCCAAACTAGGTGAGTCTACTTCGATTTCGTGCTACATTGTAACTAATGATGGAATAGAGGAGTTTAGATGTGAGCTTTGGTGAATGCTGTAAGTGGGAGTTAGTTTCGGTTTTGTGGTAAATCAGGAATGCACCATGTATAGGACTCCCAAACTAAATACCCTAGATTTCTGGATAGATTAGAATGAGGTTTAGCAAAAATCTAATTAATATTCTGTTTATGACTTAGGTGAGCAAAACTTCAGAAGTAATTTGAAACTGAGCATTTTCAGGAGACCAGATAAGTGGAATATGCATGTGCCTTCGGGCATACATCGCAAAATAGTAGGATTATGTATGTTTGAATTTGTCAGTATGTCATGCATCATATTTTGAAAGAATACGAAAATGAATTTACATATATTGGCATGATAAGAAACGAACAAATTGCAACAGGAAAACTATTAAGGGAACTAATCCGCCCCTTAACTTATGAAGGGATTTATAACTTTGGGAAAATTGATCCGCTTCCCAAAGGAATTTAGGATCAGTTCAGCTGTTAAGGGAACTAATCCGCCCCTTAATTTATGAAGAGGATGTATGACTTTGGGAAAATTGATCCAACTCCCAATGGAACCGCGGGATCAGATCAGTGAAAGAATGTAAATGCAACTGAGATGTGAAAGTAGAAACTGCATGATTAGGATTTATCTTTCAGCTTTTCATTTCGTTATTGCTTCACTTATTTAGCATTAGGCTAATGGATGAGTTTTGTGATGTAGGTGAAGAAGCCTCAAAAGGTGTGTTCTCTGAGCATGTTGAGGACTAGGCTGGTTGGGGGAGCACTTAAATGCCACAGTTTGGTGTTCTGATGAGGCGGTTTAACTATTGTCTATTTATGAAGTTTCAGTGGTTAAGTGACTTGTGGAAGTATGCAGAGAGTTTTAATAACATTAATAGTTCTGATGTTTTTAACAACTTTATGGTTTTCTTGTTCTGAGCATGAAATACATGATTTGGTTCAGAGGTAGCTGCTTTGTTGGATGTTTTTAGAAAGTTGTGGACTTATGTTATTTTGAACGATTTTTAGTAAAATGCTCAAGCTCTTTTGGTAGTCGGAGTTTTCTTTGTTTAGAGTGAAAATGGTTGTTATGCTGTTATGCTGTTATGTTGAGTGTTTGTCTATCGGTGGATGTAGTCCACCGGTGGATGTTGAATGTTATAGTCTATCGGTGGATGTGAGCGCAGGAGTGAGTATTAGATTTTTGTCATTTGTGACCGGTGGATTTGAGCGTAGGAGTGAATATTAGATTTTTGTCGTTTGTGACCGGTGGATGTGAGCGTAGGAGTGAGTATTAGATTTTTGTCGTTTTGTGACCGGCGGATGTGAGCGTAGGAGTGAGTATTAGATTTTTGTTGTTTTGTGACCGGCGGATGTGAGCGTAGGAGTGAGTATTAGATTTTTGTCGTTTTGTGATCGGCGGATACTGAGGGTTCTGTAGTTCGAAGGATTCGATCGGTGGACGTGAGCGGTGGATGTGGGTAGTCGACATGTCATGCGATTGACACTGTTTAGCGGTGGATGCCTTCTATTTTCATCTCTACCACTGAGTCTATTTTATTTATGCTTCTGCCGCTGACACTGTTTAGTGGTGGATGCCTTTTTGTTTCTATTTCGATCGCTGGAACTGTTCAGCGGTGGACGTGTTCTATTTTTTTTGTTTTCTTTCAACCAATTGTCTTTAACATTTTAATTAAATTAATAAATGTTGTTTTACACAAATGAATTTCCGCTGCAAGTTTTAACATTTATAAAGGTCAAACTTTGATCATCGAGTGAAATTTTAAGTTTTTCTCAGGATGTCATTGTATGGTTCAGTATATTGTGTGGTGAACCGGGTTTATATAATTCGGGGCGTTATAGTACCTTCGGGTCTACATCACAAAACAGTAGGTTTATGTTTGTTTGAATGTTTTCTGTATGTCATGTATCATGTTTTTGGAAAGAACACGAAAATGAATTTACATGTAATGGCATGGTAAGGCATGAACAGATTGTAACAGACAAACTGTTAAGGGAACTAATCCACCCCTTAATTGATGAAGAGGATGTATGACTTTGGAAAAATTGATCCGCTTCCCAATGAAATTTAGGATCAGATCAGCTGTTAAGGGAACTAATCCGCCCCTTAATCGATGAAGAGAATGTATGACTTTGGTAAAATTGATCCAACTCCCAATAGAACCGAGGGATCAGATCAGTGAAAGTATGAAAATGCAACTGAGATATGAAAGTAGAAACTGCATAACTAGGATTTATGTTTCAGCTTATCATTTCATTTTTGATGAAGATGATGTATGACTTTGGAAAAATTGATCCGCTTCCCAATAGAATTTAGGATCAGATCAGTTGTTAAGGGAACTAATCCGCCCCTTAATTGATGAAGAGGATGTATGACTTTGGAAAAATTGATCCAACTCCCAATGGAACCAAGGGATCAGATTAGTGAAAGTATGAAAATGCAACTGAGATGTGAAAGTAGAAACTGCATAACTAGGATTTATGTTTCAGCTTATCATTTCATTTTTTCTCTACTTATTTAGCATTAGACTAATAGATGAGTTTTGTGATGTAGGTGCTGAGGTAACTACTGGGGAATTCTCTGAATTTACTGAAGACTAGGAGCAGTTGATGGAGCACACCTATGCCTCGACTTGGCAATCTGATGGGGCGGTTTAACTAATGTCAGTAGGTATGAAAGTCTAGTTGTTAATGGTTTAGATTTAGTATGCTGAGAATGTTAATGACAGCAGGAGTTTAATGCTTTTAAAAATTTTGGAGTTTTTCTGATTATGAAAACACGATTTGGTTTAGTTGTAGATTGTTATTTTGGATTTTTAAAGTTATGGATTTATGTTGTTTTGAATAGCTGCTGTTAAAAATTTACAAGTTCTTTTAGTAAGCAGAGTTGTCCGTTTGTTTAGAGTGTTACTGTTCACTGGTGGATGTTGTCTATCGGTGGACGTAGTCGATCGGTGGATGTAGTCTATCGGTGGATGTAGAATGTTAATGTTCACCGGTGGATGTTGTCTATCGGTGGACGTGGGTAATAGCTTTTGTCGTTTAGTGATCGGAAGACGTGGGTAATAGCTTTTGTCGTTTAGTGATCGGAAGACGTGGGTAATAGCTTTTGTCGTTTAGTGATCGGAAGACGTGGGTAATAGCTTTTGTCGTTTAGTGATCGGAAGACGTGAGTAATAGCTTTTGTCGTTTTGTAATCGGTGGATGCCTTTTGTTTCTGTTTCTATCGCTGGAACCATTCGTTCCAGCGATAGAGGTGTTCTGTTTTCTTTTGTTTTCTTTCAACCGATTGACTTTATTATTTTAATTAAATTAATAAATGTTGTTTTATACAAATGAATTTTCGCTGCAAGTTTTTAACATTTTTAGGGGTGAAACTTTGACAGTTGAGTGAAATTTTGAAATTTTCCCAGAATGTCATGGTATGGTTCAGTATTATGAGTAGCAAACCGGGTTTATATAATTCGAGGCTTTACATCTATAGGGCTTTTTCCTCTTCTGAGAGGAAGTCGACGCAAAACGGAGAAAAAATAATTTCTTCTTTTTTTCGTTTTTTTTCTTTTTATTTCTTTTTCGCAACAGTTATAAAATGTGAAATCATGATTAGTTGCGTTGGTGTCGTAACACTAGTTGTGACACCAATAGTAAACAGTAATAATGGACAGAATAAAATATGTAAAGTAAGGAGACACAAAATTGGTAACGCAGTTCGGCTGTAACTCCCCCGAACCCGCCACGGCTCGGAGCGCTACTTTGCTAACCCAAACTGTGTTTAAAACGACGTTTAAAATAATTTTCGATAAATTTTTGGCTCGATTTTCAGGTTTTTCGAACCCTCAAAAAATGTTGGAAAACGTGCGTAAAATACGTTTAAAATACGTCAAAAAATGTCGGGTCAAAACATAGTGGAATATTTTAAAAAAAATTTTCTGAGCCGAACACTCGACACTCTCTCGGGTGCCAGCGCTCCAAAATGCCCAATTTTGCTATTTTTTCGACCTTCTCTCACTTTTCTTCAATTTCTGTCAAGCCAAACACCTCCAAAAATTTTGAAATTTTTACCACACAATCCCGATACCCTAAACTCCGTGTCCCGTAAAAATCTTGGAAAACTAACTTAAAACAGTTAATAAAAAAAAAAGAGAAAGTAAGCCTAACGTTATGTATTTTAAAACTAAACGGACGGCATAACGCCTAAAGTTATCAAAATCCCAAAACCTGCAAAACTAACGATTTTAAAACGATTTAAACCATTTCCTAAAACCATTTACACACCATACTCACAAAGTTATAACCCGTCTTTATTCACAAAATCAAAACAACTTAAAATACTAAAACACTTCCAAGAAAATCTATCTACATGCAAAATATCAATCTCCCACAACTACCCAAGGAAGACAATGGCCAAGACGCCCCAACAATAGCCTGCACCGGTGTAACGCCCCAAGTTTTCTGAACCCAGTTTGTTATACATAAACTCGAACTTGACTAAGGAACTTTGAACGAAATTAAAATTTCGCTCAAAAGTCTAATTTTGACATTTTTCTAAAACTTCAAAACGTTTAAATACTTGCAGCAGAAATCATTTGAACAAGAATAGAGTTAAACAAAACTATAGAACAATGTTTGAATAATCAAATTGAGATGTTAAGGAGCATTCGGCCAAAAGAAATAAGGTTTAAATCGCGAAATACTTTGAAAGTTGCAAAAGTCAAACTCATCTGCCGCTGAACTAAGTCAACGAAAGAGTAGAAATAAAATTGAAGGATCTCTACCGATGACGTCAGCCGGAGGATCATTCTTCCAGCTTCAGCCGATCGCAAACGACGAGTTTTGCTACTCTAATCTACCGATGACGTCAGCCGGATGATTTGTTCATCCAGCCTTTGCCGATCATAAGACGACAAAAGACTTTACTCACAAGACAAAACAAACAGTATACATTGACCGGTCACTAAACAACAAAAGTCTTCCCGCATCTCCCGATCGACATATCACACAATGTCCACCGATCACAAAACGACAAAAGTCTAAACTTTCTACCGATGAAATAAACTACACCATCCGATAGATTTAACGCGCTACTCCTACCGGTAGAAAACAACCATCTTCTACCGATAGAAAACGATGTCTTCTACTGATAGACTACCACTACCGGTAGAAAACAGAGTAATTTTTTCACAATTCATACTCTATACAAAACAACTCTACTACAAAGGGACTTATTCACTTCAATGAAACCTCTCGGAAACGACTCCAATCCCTACATTACTCAAATCCAGTAAAACAAATGCTAAATCAGCAAGGTACTATTATCAGAAGATTTCAAACTGTGTTTCAAAACATTGAAAACTATTACTTACATAAGACTCAACATACTTAAGTGAAAACATTGTCGACTGAACCGAAGAGTTTTCAAACCTAAGATCAGGACATTAAAAGTTGATTCTGTCAGCGAAACTTAAACACAACTCAGCTATCCAGTTTTTCACTACAATGCACATGTACAAAACACTGGTTAAACCGCCTCATCAATTTACCAAGTCGTGGCCTGAATGCGCTCCTCCAACATCATCTATGCATTTGTGAACTCAGGGAAATCAGCTGCAGTAACCTCAACACCTACATCACAAAACTCATCTACTAGCCTAATGCTAAGCAAGCAAAGCAATAATGAAATGATATGCTAAAACATAAAACCTAAACATGCAGTTTCTACTTTCTCATCTCAGTTGTACATTCGTTCGTTTACTGATCTGATCCCTCGGTTCTCTTGGGAGTGGGATCAGTTCTCCCAATGTTCTACATCCTCTACTCGATTAAGGGGAGGATGAATTCCCTTAATAGCTATTCTGATCCCTAAGTTCCCTTGGGAGTGGGATCAATTCTCCCAATGTTCTACATCCTCTACTCGATTAAGGAGCGGATGAATTCCATTAATAGCTATTCTGTCACATTCGGTTCATGCCTTACAATTCTTTACATGAAAATTCATTTTCGTAATCTTTCATAAAAACATGATGCATGTCATACAAACTCATTCGCACAATGCATAAATCTTAATGTTTTGTGATGTAGGCCCGAAGGCACATGCATACTTTACTTACCTGGATTCTTGGAGAAATGTTTGGTTGCTAACCACTTCGGGTTCTGCTCAAACCTAAAACCGTAGACAGTGTATTAGTTAAACTTCATTCTAAACTACCCAGGAGTCTAAGGAAATTAGTTTAGAAGCTCAGATCTTCGTGCATTCCTGATTCTGCACTAAACCCGAAACTATATACATTCACAACACTCCCAAAAATACATACATTGCACTCCCTCTGTTATCTAACTGTCAAGTCATAAGGAAAAGTGAAGGAACTCACCTAAATCGGAGAAATCACTGGAGAAGTCGGAGGGAAAATCGCCTGGAGCTCTGATGAGCTTGAGCTGAATACCGAGAAAGGAAAAATGAGGGGATAGTGGTGGCTAAACCTCATTAAACCCTCCCTTAAATACGTTATCCACAATAAATTACAATTTACCATCTTGTCCTTACTCATTCACTTATTAACCTAATCACTAAATCACCCAATTTAACTTTTAAAGCATTCTAAAAAATGAAACAAGGTAAATCGGTTAATAGAAACCGGGTGTTACAATCTACCCTCCTTAAAGAATTTTGTCCTCAAAATTCAGTACCTGAATAATTCTGGATGTTGGTCCATCATGTCTTGCTGGCGCTCCCAAGTTGTCTCCTCAATATTCTGGTTACGGCACAATACCTTCACCAATGGAACTTCCTTGTTGCGCACTACTTTCACTGCATAATCTAAGATCCTTATTAGTTTCTCTTCATAGCCAAGGGTAGGATGAATCTCAAAGTCTTGTTGTTCCACGACTTGGTTTGGATCCCTTATGCACTTTTTCAACATAGAAACGTGGAATACATCATGTATCCCTTCCATAGAAGTTGGTAGTTGTAACTGGTAAGCTGTTCTCCCAATCCTCTTCAGAATTGTGAACGGTCCAATGAACCTGGGGTTCAACTTGCCTCTCTTTCCAAATCTCACAACTCCTTTAAATGGTGATATCTTAAGAAAAACTTCATCACCTACTTCAAACTCTAATTCTCTACGCCTCTTGTCAGCATAGCTCTTATGTCGGCTTTGAGCTGTTAAGATCCTCTGGCGGATGAGGGCAATTTTCTTCACTGTCTGCTGCACAATGTCAGGACCAATCAATCGTGCTTCTCCAACTTCATCCCAATACAATGGAGATCTGCACTTACGTCCATACAATGCCTCGTATGGTGCCATGCCTATTGTTGTCTGAAAACTGTTGTTATAAGAAAATTCAACTAAGGACAAGTGTTTGCTCCATGAACCTTGAAAGTCTAATACACATGCACGGAGCATATCCTCTAATGTTTGAATAGTCCTTTCGGATTGTCCATCAGTTTGAGGGTGGAAAGCTGTACTGAAATTAAGCTGCGTCCCCATAGCCTTGTGTAAACTTTTCCAAAACTTAGATGTAAATCTAGAGTCTCGGTCTTAAACTATGGTGCTTGGAACTACATGTAGTCTAACAACTTCATGCACATACAACTTAGCAAGTTGATCCATCGAAGATGTCATCTTTATCGGTAGAAAGTTGGCAGATTTGGTTAAACGATCAACTATCACCCAGATTGCATCATGTCCCTTTGCTGTTCTAGGCAATCCCACAACAAAATCCATCGTTATTTGTTCCCATTTCCATTCAGGGACTGGTAGAGGTTGCAATGTTCCTGAGGGTCTCTGATGCTCAGCTTTAATCTGCTGACAACACAAACATGATTCTACATACTCTGCCACACTCCTTTTCATACATGGCCACCAATAATGCTGTTTAAGATCCTTGTACATCTTTGTACTTCCGGGGTGAACAGAAAATCGAGAAGAGTGTGCTTCAGAAAGAATCTCATCTCGAAGTTCCTTAATGGCAGGAACAAACCATCTATTTCTAAATCTAAGGATTCCATCAGCAGAATAGTTAAAATCCGACTTGTCTGTAGAGTCCATGCAGGACTTATACTTATTGCATTCAGTGTCGTTCCTTTGAGCTTCCTTTATTTTCTCCAAAATAGTAGGCCTCAAGGATATGGCCGAAAGAATAGCTGATACACTGGATACTGCTTCTAGATTAAACTTTTGGAATTCAGACTCTAAAGCTAGTGGCATGTCTAAAATCATGGCTGAGGCTGATGTTGTCACTCTACTTAAGGCATCTGCCACAACATTTGCTTTGCTGGGGTGGTACTTAATCTTGAAATCATAATCCTTTACAAATTCCAACCATCGACGTTGCCTCATATTTAATTCCTTCTATGTAAAGATATACTTCAGGCTCTTATGATCTGAAAATATCTCACAAGATTGTCTATACAAATAGTGTCTCCAAATCTTTAGAGCAAAAATCACAGCAGCTAACTCTAAGTCATGCGTAGGGTAATTCTTCTCATGTGTTTTCAACTGTCTAGAGGCATAAGCTATTACTTTTCCATCTTGCATTAGAACACAACCAAGACCAATTTTGGAAGTGTCACAGTAAATGCTAAACTTACCATCTTCAACTGGAAGGGTTAAAATTGGAGCATTGGTCAGTTTCTGTTTCAAGATCTGAAAACTATGCTCACATTCGTCAGTCCATATATACTTCACATTTTTCCTTGTTAACCTAGTAAGGGGGGTAGCAATCTTCGAGAATCCTTCAATGAACTTTCTATAATATCCTGCTAGTCCAAGAAAAATTCTAATATCTGTACCACTCTTCGGTTGGGGCCATTCCTTAACTGCTTGAACCTTAGCTGAATCGACGGATATACCATCCCCAGAGATAACATGTCCTAGAAAGTGAACTTGGTCCAACCAAAATTCACACTTAAAAAACTTGGCGTATAGTTGGTGATGTTTTAATACTTCCAATACCAAGGTCAGGTGCCTAGCATGCTCATCCTTAGTACGCGAATAGATTAAAATGTCATCTATGAACACTATGACAAACTTATCCAAATACTCATGAAACACTCTATTCATGAGATCCATAAAGGCTGTTGGTGCATTTGTCAATCTGAAGGACATGACCAAAAACTCATAATGTCTATACCTTGTGCGAAAGGCAGTCTTAGGAATATCCTCAGATTTGACTTTTAATTGGTAATAACCGGACCTAAGGTCAATCTTAGAGAAAACACGTGCACCTTTAAGCTGGTCAAATAAATCATCAATCCTTGGCAATGGATACTTGTTTTTGACGGTTAGCTTATTTAATTCCCTATAATCAATGCACATTCGCATCGACCCATCTTTCTTTTTGACAAAAAGGACAAGTGCACCCCACGATTAAAAGCTTGGACGTATGAATCCTTTCTCCAACAGATCCTCCAACTGCTTCTTTAATTCCTTAAGTTCTGTTGGTGTTAGCCTATATGGATTTTTAGACACAGACTCAACGCCGGGGTAAACATCTACAACGAATTCGATTTCTCTATCTGGTGGTAAACCAGGAAGGTCATCTAAAAACACTTCAGGGAAGTCTTGGACAATTAAGACATTTTGGGGTGTTGCTTTTCCTACGAATTGTGTATCTAGAACACTAGCCAAGAAGCATAGGTACTCTCTGCATGGTGGGGGTCTACAATTTATCGAAGTCATAACAGACATTCCCTCACTCTTCTTTAAAGCTTGGAAGGTATGATTTAAACCTCCAGGGGGTTGAAATCTAACTACTCCAGTCCTACAGTCGATTGTGGCATAATGTTTAAATAGTCAATCCATTCCTAGGATTACATCAAATCCCATTATATCCATAATAATGAGATCAGCAGGTAGACTCACACTTCCTACTAACACATCACTGTCAAGCATCACCTAGTTAGAGTGCATGCGTTCACCAGAGGGTAAAGCAACACTAAACAGATGCATAGAAGGGGTAAACTGTGCATCTAACTTAACAGCAAATGGAGATGCTATGAATGAATGTGTTGCACCAGAATCTATCAATGTAAAAGCAGGTATAGAGTTGACTAATATAGTACCTGACACAACAGCAGGCTGCTCGTCATCGCCCGACTCCATCATGGAGAATATCCTCGGCTTAATCATAGCAGGGCCATTCTTAGGAGCTGGACAGTCCCTAATGACGTGGCCAACCTTGTTACAGTTGAAGCATCGGGTGACTCTGGGCTTCGGGTAATCCCTTAATGTGTGTTCAATTTCCTCGCAATTGAAACACTTTCCCGAACCGAACCTGCATTCACCCAGGTGACTCTTCGAACATTTCGGGCACAGGGGAAACTTCCTGGCATCCGGCACTTTCTTTCCCGTTCCTTGGCTATGCTGGCCTTCACTAGGCCTCTTCATTCCCCTTTGATGATGTGGCTGGACCGACTTTTGTGGGACCTCTTTTGGTCCAACACACTTCCTTTCAGCTTCTTCCACTTCCAGAGCAGTGGACACGACCTCGCTGAATGTCAAGCCTTTAATACCACAAAATTTAACCCCTCTGTAGATTTCTGGCTTCAGTCTATGCACAAATTTGAATACTTTGTCCTCGTCCCTGTGAGCAAAATGTCCAGCAAACCTGGACAGGGACTCGAACTGTCTACTGTACTCGGCTACAGACCCTGTTTGCTTCAAGTTTAGAAATTCCAACTTCTTCACAGTTTGGACAGTACTGTTGAAATACTTCTCGTAGAAAATGTCATTGAATTGCAACCAAGGCATCGCCAAGACATCAGTGGTGGTCTCTATTGTTTCCCACCAGAGTTTAGCTTCACCAGCCAAGTGAAATGTCGCCAACGTGACCTTGTCTCCTTCTCCTATGTTGGCACACCTAAACATACTTTCAATCTTCCTAAGCCACCCTTTAGCAATAACTGGATCAGATGATTGTCCATCAAACGTGGGTGGTCTTAGTCTCCAGAATCTATCTCCAGAATGTTCATTGCTAGAACCCGAGTTGGCACTTCCTTGCACCTCTCGGTTCAACAGTACTCCTAGTTGATCAGACTGCTGGCGCACTAAATCAGTTTGCTGACGCACCAACTCTGTCAGCTGCCTAATCACACTAGGCTCCTCTCCACCACTCAGGTTTGGCATTTCTCTTGGCACTCTAGGTCTCTCTTGGCATCGAGCCATTATACTAAAGTCCTGTACAGGGTTAATTACACTCTTAAATATCTATTACCTAACGTTAACATAAACACTTACAGTTGTTGAAGCACTTCCATGCAACGATTGGCACTGATGAGTAATCTTTTGAACGGTTTAACCGAATGTCTCTGATACCATACTGTAACGCCCCGAGTTTTCTGAACCCAGTTTGTTATACATAAACTCGAACTTGACTAAGGAACTTTGAACCAAATTAAAATTTCGCTCAAAAGTCTAAATTTGTCATTTTTCTAAAACTTCAAAACGTTTAAATACTTGCAGCGGAAATCATTTGAACAAGAATAGAGTTAAACAAAACTATACAACAATGTTTGAATAATCAAATTGAGATGTTAGGGAACATTCGGCCAAAAGAAATAAGGTTTAAATCGCGAAATACTTTGAAAGTTGCAAAAGTCAAACTCATCTGCCGCTGAACTAAGTCAACGAAAGAGCAGAAATAAAACTGAAGGATCTCTACCGATGACGTCAGCCGGAGGATCATTCTTCCAGCTTCAGCCGATCGCAAACGACGAGTTTTGCTACTCTCATCTACCGATGACGTCAGCCGGATGATTTGTTCATCCAGCCTCTGCCGATCATAAAACGACAAAAGACTTTACTCACAAGGCAAAACAAACAGTATACATTGACCGGTCACTAAACGACAAAAGTCTTCCTGCATCTCCCGATCGACATATCACACAATGTCCACCGATCACAAAACGACAAAAGTCTAAACTTTCTACCGATGAAATAAACTACACCATCAGATAGATTTAACGCGCTACTCCTACCGGTAGAAAACAACCATCTTCTACCGATAGAAAACGATGTCTTCTATCGATAGACTACCACTGCCGGTAGAAAACAGAGTAATTTTTCCACAATTCATACTCTATACAAATTAACTCTACTACAAAGGGACTTATTCACTTCAACGAAACCTCTCGGAAACGACTCTAATCCCTACATTACTCAAATCCAGTAAAAAAAATGCTAAATCAGCAAGGTACTATTATCAGAAGATTTCAAAATGTGTTTCAAAACATTGAAAACTATTACTTACATAAAACTCAACATACTTAAGTGAAAACATTGTCAACTGAACCAAAGAGTTTTCAAACCTAAGATCAGGACATTAAAAGTTGATTCTGTCAGCGAAACTTAAACACAACTCAGCTATCCAGTTTTTCACTACAATGCACATGTACAAAACACTGGTTAAACCGCCTCATCAATTTACCAAGTCGTGGCCTGAATGCGCTCTTCCAACATCATCTATGCATTTGTGAACTCAGGGAAATCACCTGCAGTAACCTCAACACCTATATCACAAAACTCATCTATTAGCCTAATGCTAAGCAAGCAAAGCAATAATGAAATGATATGCTGAAACATAAAACCTAAACATGCAGTTTCTACTTTCTCATATCAGTTGTACATTCGTTCGTTTACTGATCTGATCCCTCGGTTCCCTTGGGAGTGGGATCAGTTCTCTCAATGTTCTACATCCTCTACTCGATTAAGAGGAGGATGAATTCCCTTAATAGCTATTCTGATCTCTCAGTTCCCTTGGGAGTGGGATCAATTCTCCCAATGTTCTACATCCTCTACTCGATTAAGGGGCGGATGAATTCCCTTAATAGCTATTCTGTCACATTCGGTTCATGCCTTACCATTCTTTACATGAAAATTCATTTTCGTAATCTTTCATAAAAACATGATGCATGTCATACAAACTCATTCGCACAATGCATAAATCCTAATGTTTTGTGATGTAGGCCCGAAGGCACATGCATACTTTACTTACCTGGATTCCTGAGGAAATGTTTGGTTGCTAACCACTTCGGGTTCTGCTCAAACCTAAAACCGTAGACAGTGTATTAGTTAAACTTCATTCTAAACTACCCAGGAGTCTAAGGAAATTAGTTTGGAAGCTCAGATCTTCGTGCATTCCCGATTCTGCACTAAACCCGGAACTATACACATTAATAACACTCCAAAAAACACATACATTGCACTCGCTCTGTTATCTAACTGTCAAATCATAAGGAAAAGTGAAGGAACTCATCTAAATCGGAGAAATCACTGGAGAAGTCGGAAGGAAAATTGCCTGGAGTTCTGATGAGCTTGAGCTGAATACCGAGAAAGGAAAAATGAGAGGATAGTGGCGGCTAAACCTCATTAAACCCTCCCTTAAATACGTTATCCACAATAAATTGCAATTTACCATCTTGTCCTTACTCATTCACTTATTAACCTAATCACTAAATCACCCAATTTAACTTTTAAAGCATTCTAAAAAATGAAACAAGGTAAATCGGTTAATAGAAATCGGGCGTTACAACCCGCGTACCCCGTACTCTTTCGACTGCTGCCTAATCCTGGGCTGTCTCGTCTATCTCACCTGAGTAAATATCGCCACCTACACCATAGAACACAAAACATTAGCCTAATGCTTAGCAAGTAGGGAAAAATGCACTTTAAAACAATGCATGCCCTAGGATGCAGTTTCTACATACTCTGTTGTTTTCTTGCATTTATCTTTCACTTTCAAGTGAATCAAGTAGGCACACGCCCTCACGCAGTCCAGGACGGCCACGCTTTGATCCACGGAGCAAGACCGGAGGCACACGTCCTAACACAGTCCGGGACGGCCAACTGAATCTCCTCCTTCTTCGATTGTAGAATCCTCAGTGTGCCTTCCGGCACGAGCAGGTCGAGGCAATCAAAATCCCCAGTGTGCCTTTCAGCACGAACAGGTCGAGGCATTCAGAATCCCCAGTGTGCTTTTCAGCACGAGCAGGTCGAGGCATTCCTACTCACGACGTATTACGTACTTTAGCATAGCATCTCTCGTAGGATCCCTCTTGGGGTGCTACAACGAGCCACTTGCCCGACGAGGCTGTTCTACTCGAGACCAAGTTGCATATCAATTTTCTTATCTTACATTTCATTTTCACAAATTGCAAACGATGCTCAAAACCAGTATTTCGTAGTTCGAAAACCATGATGCATGTCACATACAATGCACAACACAAGACAAAAATAAAACAACCTAACAAACAATTCCCTACCGTTCCATGGTGTAGGCTTGAAGGCAAAACACAAGCAATCCACTACTTACCTGGTTGCTCGAATTCAATTGTCCACTTCATCCGATAATTCACTAGCTCGATCACCTAAAATAACGAAAACTTAACTTAGTAAATTCCTAACAAACTCTAAGGAAATTCTTAACTTAAACTAACCAAACCAAAACTAAATCACAATTCAACCTAAACACTCACCCGATTTTTTATGCAATTTTTACCGTCCACATTCAAACGGCCATAACTTTCTCGTTTTTCAACGGATTTCGACGTACCACCCCAACTCGGAAACCTCTACACGTCTACTATCCATTGAAACACTGAAATTAACCAAATAAATTCAATGGCCAATCCAAATTCCAGAAAACAGAACCGGTGCACATATTGCACAAAACCGGTTTTTCATAACTCACTTCCAATCCTCCATTCTAACTCCATAAACCACCTAAACCAATTCATTCAACAATTAAATTATCAAATTTAGAAAGAAAACAAGCATTTAAAGTCAAAATTCGGAATCCTCAAGTTAGGGTTTTCTAACTCTCCTTAAACTCATGCAAAACACCCTAAAATCACTAATAAACTCCACCTATATGTATACAAACTAAAACCCACTAACTTTTACCTTGAAAACACCTTGAAAGATTGAAGAAAGGAGAAAGCAAGAATCGGCTATGGAGGAGAGCTTGGGAGAAAAAAAAAATTGTAGGAGAAAATGGTGAAAGAAAAGAAAGAAAACAAACCATTAAATCTCCAATTTTCCTTTCTTTTAACTTTCTCCACCAAAATTCTTAAAATTGCAATTAACTCCTCCCTTTAAATTCCCACATTTCATTCATTTATTTCCTTTAAATCTCCTTTGAATTTTCAACACCAAATTTCTATTGGTTGAAATATTTGACTTTTCAACCTTTGAATGTTCAAACTTAATCCTTTTACTTGTCAACCCTCTTCTTCACTTTTCTTTATTTCTAAACCTTTCATTCTTAAATATTAACCCTCTAATCGTTTAATCTTAGACCTCCTTCTTATCTTTGTCGCCATCTCTCTCTAACTTCTCCAAAGAAACTGTTTTTGTGAGCTCCCCTCGACTTTGAAACGATCTCTTCCGAGATCTAAATGTGACAAGCTCCCTTTGTCGATAATGACTCCTCTCGGAATCCGTGTATGGCAAGATCTCCTTGCCCACGATCAGAAAGACAAGCTCCCCTTGTCAATCAATAGAACTCCTCCCGAGTTCCAGTGAAGTCTCCTCCCGAGACTGATCTTCAATGAAGAATAAAGAAGAGCACTCCTATGACACCAATCGTTGTCTTAGGATGCACACCACCACACTCGTTGAACAATAAAAGCCACCAAAAGTAGACTGTGGAAAACAGTCAACAGAGACCGAAACAATTAATAACAACCCAAAACACAGAAACGTGAGGGAGGAAAATAATGACGACTTGCGGCACAAGAAATATTAGAGAGTAATCAATAATTCGCACACGTCTTCTGTGAAGGGTAGATGCTTAAATAAATTTGCAACAGATTTTCATTCCAAAACAGATAGCACAGAATAAGGAAACCGTAATCACAAAATCCAGATTCGTGACACCCTTTATGACACATATGGAAAGTATCAGAATATAACATATTTGGATCTCTGAATAGTTGGATGACGAATCTTGCTCTGTGTTATGATATATAGAATTCATAAACTTCAAATCGGCCTTTCATAGATAAATATAATTGATAACTTGATTTCCAAGTAACTAGCTTTCCTTATTTTTCAAGGTTACCAAAACTAAATATTCTGCATAGTTTTGGTATCATAATCTCTACAAAATCTGTCTGCCTTGCAACTGAATAATATTGCAATTAATATTTAATTTTCAAGATAATCAAAGTAAATACTTTAATTAATTTTACCAAACAAATCAATGCCAACACAAATTTACATTAACAAAATTGAAAACTTGTTCGACTTGAGTACAATAAACTCTCAAACTTGCTCATATACAAATTATTGAAAATCAAATTTGAGTCGAAAAAGGAAAATATGTGAAAAACAAAGACACCCAAATTCATATAGAAAACCCCTTCAAGAAAAACTCCCGAGTGATGAGAAATTCACTATGATTAAAATTAAAGTACGTCAGTGTCTAGTGTAATTAAGTTTTACAATTCAAATATTAATATATAGAGAAATAATAAAATGTTAATATTGAATGTGGATTCGACCAGGCCTAACTAGAATTCGAGTTGTGTCAAACTCTAGCGTATGTGATAAAACATAAGTTACGAATTTTTGTTGATAGAAGATGTATATCTCATTCTAAAGTTGTAAATTGTTAGAAAATTGTCTAAGGTTTAATATCTACTAGGAACTTATAATGTCCAATTGTAGATATGATATTCAAACAGAGTTTAAATTAATATTAGGCAGATATTTGATATTGAGATAATATTATCTGGGCAATAGTTATTTGAACGAAGTAAGCATATAAGTTCAATTTTTTTTTTTTTACAATTCAATAATATTAGCCTCTCTTTTTCTACACATTGAATCTTCGATTCACTAAATATAAATAGATGCGGTTGATTGACAAGCAAGTCAGAAAAACAATTATCATAAAAAAAAAAATAGCTTTCACTCAAATGGTGCTTTCCCCATGACAACGAATCTCAAATAAATGAATCGATTCATATATGAAGCATTATTAGAAACGCTGCTTGGGAGGTTTGCTTTTGCTCTAAAATGAATTTATGGCTCAATAATATATATTTGAATTTATATTAGTAGAATCTTAATATTTCGACATAATTAAATTATCTTTAGATCATGTGATATTCTAAATTATAGATTTAATTTTGCTTTTAGGTAATATCTTATTTACTATTTCATCAATCAATTCATTCGGGTCTCAATTTTGCGGTCTTTGTCCGACATGGTGGTTTCGGCGGCCTTTTGATGTGACTGTCGAGGACCTTTTTTTATTTTAAAAAAGTAACATTGAAACATTTCTACATAATGTCGCGGCTTTCATTGTTTAATTTACCGTTGAATCTCTCCAACAACTGGTAACAATCACTTAGTAGTCGTTACTTACAATCAAAGAAGGCCTCAATGATTATACTTGATATTTTTCTTATAATAAAGTATTTTATGAATAACCCATAAGTTGATAGACGTAAACACAACTCTCAATTCTTTCCACTCTTCCAGATGTTAGATATTAAAATGTTGTTATCTTGTTAGTTAATTAGGTAAAACGAGTTTTTATTTTTTTTTTAGTTTTTACATCTTTAGTGTATTTAAAGCTTTAGGTGTAAGAATTAATACGAAGAAGAATTATTCCAATTTCATCTTCTTCATAATATGGTATCAAAAAAGTCTTTTCCCTAATCTTTGTTCAAATGGCACAAGGTCAAAATGCTGCCAATTCCTCAAGGAGCACTATGAATTCATCTCAAGCGACTGGAAATCCTACACCGGTTGTTGCAGATGATTCCTCAAGCCCCTATTTTTTGCACAACAACGATCATCTAGGGTTAATTCTGGTCGAGCATCTTCTTTTTGGTCCGAACTTCAACACTTGGAGACGGTCAATGATCTTGGCGCTTACTGCTCTAAACAAGCTCTCTTTTGTTGACGGTACTATTTTTAAGCCATCTTCTTCTGATGAGATTTTTTCTAGTTGGACTCGCTGAAATAACATTGTCACGCCGTAGATTTTGAACTCGGTCTCATGAGAAATAAGATACAGTTTATTGTATTTTAAATTTGTTGTCTTAGTTTGGAATGACTTATTTGAGAGGTTTCATCAAAATAAAGCTTCTAGAATGTATCAGATTCGTCAATATCTTTTAGGATTATCTCAAGGAGTTATGATGTTAATACCTACTATACAATATTAAAGACGCTTTGCGATAAACTGCAAGATTTTCGGTCAATTTTGGCTTGTCATTGTGGAGGTGTATAGTCAATTTATAATTACTACCAACAAGAACAAGTGTCAGGACCCGACCTGACGAGCTCCGACGATTAGAATTCTTGAGGCGGGAAATGATAATAAATTCTAAGTTTTCAATTTGCATGGATACATTTGTATTTTTAATTAATCCCGTTTTTCTTGTACCTGGAATATTAAAATAAGATATTTCAAATTTTATATCCAAACAATTTTTATTCCCAATCAGACATCAAACATATAATTCCAAACAATATACATATTCAAGTTCAGTTTTTCAAATATGTATGCATTAAACATTTCTATATGTACATCATTATCAGAGTTTTTTAACGGAAGTTATTACAAACAAAATAGGTCACATACACGTGACCGTTCAAAAAGAGTTGATAAAATTTCTAAACTATCTATCTCGGTTCTAATGCAAAAGAAAATCATCTACCTCGATGGTTTATCCTATGTCTCTTCTAGTCCTTTAAGTTGCCTTTGCTTTTCTGTCTTGGTGAACGATCTCGTTATCTAAAAAATATAAATATACACAGAATAAGCTTGACGCCCAGTAAAAAAGTCTAAGAACTAGAATAGCTAACTCAGACTCTATTACACTATCTAGGACCACACTCCATCTTCCACTTATTATTGATTATTTTTTTAAGTTAATTTAAATCAATTTATTTTGATTTGAAATTCATGCCATTTATATAAAAATACATGCATGTTCGTATTCGAACCATTTAAAAATCCATGTCATTAACCACAGTTTAAAATCATTCTCAACAAATAAATAAATCTCATGCAATTTAAAATAAATATTTCACGATTTAAAGTCATCTTTTTATAAAACATTCAATGCGATCTTTTAACATTCAAATTGATATGTCAAAAATGCAATCCACTCTAATTGACGCATATGGCCATCATACAACCCTACAAGTTTCAAGACTTTCACCGGTAATGCTGTAGGACCCTACACAATGTTTCTCTGTGAGGTTTAGAGATTTTCAACCCAAGAAGACACATAGTTAATCTCTCAATCATTTTCATAGTCATACTTATCGCACACGAAGAAGCAAGCTCAGTCTAATGGGTTCTTATGTTACCACGACTTCAAACTTTCTCATTCTTAATTGCATGCTTTAAAATCAGTTATAAAGCAATGATATGCATGTTTAAATTAATACAACTCAACCCAACCATGCAATTGATATTTTAAATCAATGCGTTCAATTCAATATAAAACGTAGTTTTCTAAATGCTATGTTTTAATATCTCAATAAAATCAGAAATAAATAAAGTTTCACAATTCATTGTACAATTTGTATAAAAACGATATCAATTTATCACTTCCTTTCATTCAATCTCAACCAAATCATAATAATCTCTAAACCTAACCAGAACTAAGGCAGAAATATAAACTATCTCCACCTAGTAATACAATAAAGCATAAACTAACTATTTTAATCCTTAGATTTCCTTATCGAATAGTCGTTTCCTTCACTTTAACCGAAAATCTCTTCCGAATCTTTCGATTTTTCCACCAAAATGATCATCTCAACGAGTTAAACAATTTTCTCTAAAGGAAGGATTGACGAAAATCACTTTTTCCCTTCCTTTTCTTCTCTTTTCTCCCTTCCTTCCCATGGTTCTATCTTTTCTGTGTTTTCTTCTCTCTCTCTCTCTTCCTTTCTTTTTCTCGACGTAAAACCATTCTTATCATTTTGCCACTTAACCATTTTGGTAACAGTGGTTTAATGGTTAATTACCATTAAACCATTCTTATCTCCTGAAAATACCATTTTGCCCTTCAAACTCTGGTTTATTACCATAAAACCGAGTTTATTAAATCTTTAAACTCAATTAACCTTAATCTAATACAAATTAGATAAATTTTAATCTAATTTTCATATTTAATCGAAATTTTATCTGAAAAATTAAATTTTTATGCATTTAAAATTTAACAGAGGCGATCAATCGGCCACGTTTTTCACTTTTTAACGTATCATTTCTTCAATCCAACTTTTCCAACGTATATTTATACATTCTTTAAATATAAATATACTCGATTACATTTTTGAATTTAAAAACTTGAACCATTTTATTGACAAAGGTCCGAACCATTACATTCTCCCTCCGTTACAAATATTTCTTCCCGAAATTTATTTCTAGCTTTACTTTTCAAACAGTTTGAGGTATTTCTCTTTAATTTCACTTTCAAGATCCCCGTAGCTTCTTCAACTTCTCTTCTCTTCCACAAGACTTTAATAGTTAGAATCACTTTATTCCTTAGCACTTTGTTCTGTGAATCCGGTATAGCAACTGGTTCTTCTATCAATACCATATATGGTTGCAGTTCCAATTCTGTCCAGTCCAAAACATGCAAATGATCAAGTTCATATTTCCTCCCAATTGAGGAGGTAGTGCAATCTTGTAAGCCACACCCACATTCTGTAATATCTGAAAAGGTCAGACAAATCTGGGAGATAATTTGCAACCCTTTCCAAATTTACTCAAACTCTAATGCAATCTTACTTTGATAAATACCTGATCACCCTCATTAAATTCAAGCGATCGTCTCTATTTATCTGCATAACCTTTCTGACGACTCTGAGCAGTCTCCAGTCATTGTCGTATGAGTTTGATCTTTTAGTTGGTCTCTTTTACCAAATCTGGCCCTAAAAGTACTGTATCTCCTATTTCAGTCCATCACAAAGGAGATCTGCACCGTCTCCCATAAAGTGCTTCAAACTGTGTCATACCAATACTTGCTTGGTAGCTATTATTGTAGGTGAACTCTACCAGATGAAAATGATCTTCTCATCCTCCTTTAAAATCCATTACGTACGCCTGTAACATAGCCTCCAAAATCTGGATTGTCTTTTTTGATTAGCCATCAGTCTATGGATGATAAGTTGTACTGAGATCTAGTCGCGTATCCATAGCTTTCTGTAATATCTGCCAGAATCTCGAAGTGAACCTCGGATCTCGATCTAACACTATAGAAATGGGCACACCATGCAGTCTGACAATTTTCTTCAGATATAATTTACTGACTTGGTCAATCGAATGAGTACTATGCATAGGTAAAAAGTGTAACAACCCCAGTAGGTCCGAGACCAAACCATGACTCCTTTAGACTTATCCATATATCCTTACTAATTTTATTTAAGTTATACTCCTTTATATTTTTTTTTAAAACATAACTTGGCGCAAGACATCACTCAGCAATGAAATACATTACACATCTGCCGGCGAGCAGTGCAAAATGCTTCAGCCGATGAGCAGGAACTTCAACTCTTAAACTGCATCTACCGATAGAGAAATAAACTCGCATCTGCCGATCATAAAACGACAGAACTCAATACTCATTCACTTGCTCCTACCGATCGCTAAATGACAAGCACAGAGTTCGCTTCTGCCGGTAGTGAAAATCTACATCATCCGGTATTGAAACTCACTACATCTGCTGATCGCTAGACGACAAAACGACTCTTATATCATCCGGTATTTGAAACATACTACATCTACTGATCGCTAGACGACAAAACAACTCTTATATCATCCAGTATTTGAAACATACTACATCTACCGATCACTAGACGACAAAACAACTCTTATATCATCCGGTATTTGAAACATACTACATCTACCGATCGCTAGACGACAAAACAACTCTTATATCATCCGGTATTTGAAACATACTACATCTACCGATAGACATGTGCCATCCACGTGTTTATTTAATATATCTTCCGATAGAAATCATCTATCGGTGGATGCAAACTCCTAACATCTTCCGATAGGGGACATCTATCGGTGGATGCAAACACACACAGGCATCAAACCTCATTGATTCAACAGTCATATGAATGGAAATAAGAGACTAATCCAAAATTCTTATAGCGGAAGACTTAGTTAAAATAACTCTTTCCATATTCTTATAATCATCCTCAGACTCAGTAGTTAAACAAACAATTTCAAAAGCTCAATGTTAAAATATAATCTCATCCTACTTATACTTCCATATTCATAATCATCACTAAAATCATAAGAGCATTAACCAGGGGGTCTTGTTCGCCATCCAGCCACAGAATTGCTCCCTGAACACCTTCCAGCAACCAAACTTAGACATCTTCATTAACTTTGAGATCCTCACCTGGAAACTCGTCACCTACATCATGAGGTTTGAACTATAAGCCTAACGCTTAGTAAGGAATGCAAACTAACATGTATTCATGAATGTACATTTGAGAGAAAACATGTTCATGATCATTTATCATTCTTGTTTCTGTTCATCGTTTTCATCATATGGATTAAGGGAGGATTTGTGCCGTAAAAGGGGGGTCGACAGTGATTTTGATCATATTTCCTTTCGGGTCATTTTTATGGTCCCTCTTTGGACTGTGACATGCGTCAACCCGCCCCTAACCCTCACTTAATCATGTTGTATGGGATCGTTTTCATATTCATTCTCATATCTTGTTCATGGGGAAAACATGCTCATAAATCATTTTCATATGCTTGAGGAGTAAATCATTATGCATGACATGAATGCTCTTAAATCATCAGACTATGGAAATTATCATACTAGACAGTTAACTTCATAGACTCTAACAGAACATCACATAACATGGTTCTCAAACATCCGTAAATCATCCAAATACAAACCATCTTACTAACTTAAAACAAACACCAACATAAGTAACAGACAATAGATTAAATAACTTCTAATCATCGTATCAGTTTCTACCTAGCATCCTTATGATGTAGAGCCCTAATGGTCGGGAATCCTACACATTCACTTACCTTGTTCCTTTAGCAACTTGAGCTCCTTTCCTTCAGATTTCTTCACCTAAAACATTACATTGTAGTAGTTAAAATAAAAATCCTAATAATCTAAACTTAAAACTAGTAAAGTCCTAACCAAGGACGATTCCTAAAGATCTAACTTATCTCATTCAGACATTTTATTGAACACCTTGTACGCATAGAAATCCTAGTTTATCAGTAAGGGAAATCGGATTCTCTAACTACCCGAGCTCAGCCAACATTCATAATTCATACTTATTATCATCAAAATCATAAATACTACGTTAATAGCTAATAATACTCCGATTCTATTCATTATTAGGCAAACCCGAATCTCAACCTCTAACTCAAACCAACACCTAAATGGATACTCAACCGCTGCATTGTCGAAGCCTTACCTAGTAAGCTGAGTATCGACAAGAAGGATGAAGAGTCGGTCGTTGATGAAAGGGCTACTGGCTGAGAGAGAGCTCAGGAAGGACGAGAATCGCAGAGGAGAATGTCGGCTACAGTGAGGTTTTAGTGAGGTTTAAGGTTTCCATTTTCTATTTATATTAATAAGATCCTTCCTAATTACCATTTTGCCACCCCAAAATTAGAAATCAAATAAACTTTGGCATTAAAATTAAATTCAAGTATTAATAATAAAGGTGACAGTTAATTCCGTTAAGAAAATCACCTTGCAGAGATTGTCAGGTGTTACAAAAAGTGACTCGATTTAGTAAGCCGATCCACTATTACCCATACAGTATCATTGCTCTTCGACGATTTCGATAATCCTGTAACAAAATCCATCGTAATATACTTCCACTTCCATTTTGCTATTGGCAATAGAACGAGTAATCCAGTTGGTTTCTTATGTTCAGCTTTAATTCTTTAACAGGTTATACACTTGGAAACAAATTTGGCTATCTTCGCTTTCATTCCTTTTCACCAATACTGTTTTCTCATATTCTGGTGCATTTTATTGTTTCCAGGATGAATTATGAATTTTGAGCAATGATTTTCTCTTAAGATCCCCTTCTTCAATTCCTGTTCATCTAGAATCACTAGACACTGCTATCTTTGGAAAAATTCTGAACTTCCTTTACTTCAATCTTATCTTTTAATTCAGCAATTTCAGCATTATCGTTTTGTGCTTCTATAATCCGTTGTACCAGGTTGGGCCTCACATTGATGTTTTGAAGGTATACCTGTTCATTACCTTCTCTCAATTGCAAATTGAATTGATCGACTTCCACCCATATTCCGTATTCTTTAATGCCAAGACTAGCTATCATCACTATGGATTTTATACTCAAAGCACCTGCAACTTTGTTGGCTTTGCCTGGATGGTACTAGAGTGTGTAGTCGTAATTCTGTAAAAACTCCATCCAGCATCTATGTCTATGATTCAGCTCCTTCTGAGTGAATAAGTATTTCAGACTTTTGTGATATGAAAATACTTCTAACGTCACACCATACAAGTAATATCTCTAGTGTTTCAGGGCAAACACTATTGTAGCAAGCTCCAGATCGTGAACTTGATAACTTCTTTCATGTGGTTTCAGTTTCCTCGAAGCATAGGCAATGACTTTCTCATCATGCATCAAAACACATCCCAAACCGTTCAACGATGCATCACAATACACTACATATCATTTTCCTCTTTTCAGAATTATCAGAATCGATGGGGACACTAGCTTCTTCTTCTGTAACTGGAAAACTATCTCACATTTGTCGTCTAATTCGTACTTTACACTTTTCTGGGTTAATCGATTCAATGACATTGAGCTTTTGCAGAAGCCTTCGACAAATCTTCTATAATATCCTGCCAATCCCAGGAAACTTCATATCTCCGAAACTGACCTAGGCTGTTCCCAGTTCTAAACTCCTTCAATCTTTAAGGATAAACTGCAATACCCTTCTTTCAAATTACATGCCCCAGAAATTTCACTTCTTCAAGCCAAAACTCGCACTTACTCACTCAGCTTAGCATACAGCTGGTGTTGTCTCAACAGACTCAAAACACAATGTAAGTGCTTCTCGTGATCTACTTTTGAAGAAGAATACACCAGGATATCATCCATGAATACAATTACAAAGCTATCTAGGTACTGTCGAAACACTCTGTTCATTAGATCCATAAATGCAGCAGACGCATTTGTCAAACCGAAAGGTATTACCATGAACTCGTAATGACAATAGCGAGTCCTGAAAGCAGTTTTCTGAATATCTTCTTCTCGAATTCTGAGCTGATGATATCCAGATCTCAAATCAATCTTCGAAAACCAGCACGAACCTCTCAACTGATCGAATAAATCGTCAATACAAGGAAGCAAATATTTATTCTTCACAGTTACGTCGTTCAACTTTCGGTAGTCGATGCACATCTTCAAGGGGCCATATTTCTTTTTGACAAATAAGGTTGGAGCACCCCACAGAGACGTGCTAGCCCGTAAAAATCCTATCTCTTGCAATTCTTCAAACTGCACATTCAATTCCTTAAATTCTGCTGGCGCCATACGATAAGGAGGAATTGAAATTAGATTAGTACCCGGATACACTTCAATTTCGAATTCAATCTCTCTCCTTGGAGGTAGACTAAGTAGTTCATCTAGAAACATGTCCATGTATTCACTGACAATTTTAATATAGTCAACCCTGTTACCACCATCTGGCTCTAACAGAAGGTTAGCTATCCATCCGTTGAATTCAAATGAAGTTCGAGGGAAATGGTACCTGATTGAATTTCCCTAAATGGTACTTGATTAAATTTCCCTCTCCATAAAATAAAATGGTTTCACCTTTGGGGAAGACATACCGTTATTTTCTTCCGATAACAATCCATAACTGCTTTGTATCTAGATAGCCAATCCATTCCCAAAATGATATCAAACCATTCCAGTTCCATCCCTATCAGATCAGCCACAATCTCATAGTCTTTAATTTGTACTATAAAGGATTTACACATCCTATTTACCACAACATTCTTTCCTAGAAGGGAATCCACATTCAAAATATAGGGTAAATTTGTAATTTCTAACCCCAAAGCACAAATAACTGAAGCTGACACAAATGAGTGCGTCGCTCCGGAATCAAATAAAATTTTTACTTTAGAATTGTAAAGCAAGAAAGTATCTTCAATCACAGCATTATCTGACTGTTCACAAAAAGTGTCAAAGGCATGCACCCTTTGATTGAGAGCTGGCAGCCTGTGAAGTGTTTCCTCCGAACTATCTCGAAGCTGGTTGATTTAATCGAAAATTTGGAGGACTCTAAGTAGGAAACTGAGTCAGTTGACTTCTCTGTTGAGCATTAGGATTGTTGGCTTTCCACATCTTACAGAATCTCTTGATGTGACCAACCTTCCCACAATAATAACAGGTCTGACTGTCAGTTGTCCGGAAACTGCCACCATCACTTCTTACCGGTCCACTCTGGTATGAGCCCTGTGATTGAGATTGAGGTGGAGTAAATCTAGGGTTTTTAAACTGTTGATCTTCTCCACTAATAACTTCATGTTTCTTCCATTTTGCTTTTCTCTGGGCTTCCCATTCATCTTTATTGGCTTCTAGCTTTTGTTCAAGTAGCACGACCCTCTCCACCATATCAGGATATGACTCAATCTTCAGAGCCACCAATCTATTGGAAATGCCTGCTCGAAGACCCTGTTCAAACCTTTGAGCCTTTACAGCTTCATCAGGAATAAACTGTCATGTTTTTTCTGGACCAACTTAAGAAATTCCTTTGCTTTTGCTTGCCGAATGTACTAGGAAAGAATCTTTCAAGAAAGATGCTCTCAAACTGATCCTAAGTACACTGTGTAACGACCCGGGGAGGATCGCCACGAAATTCTTGACTTTACATAAAACTTTAATTCATATTTGAACTCCTTTTTTTTTCCTTCTCTTTTTTAAAAAAAAAAAAACAGTATACCTAATAATCTTAAAGACTTCAACTTAACGGATGGAAAATTAGTCCCTCGTACATGCTTCCAATCGACGTACAAGTTGCATGGGTTTGCATGCATCAACCGATAGACATTGCGTCTTCCGGATGGCACGTGCACCCCAGATGACTCATTTAAACACCTATCGACAGATGCAAATACTCGCATCGACCGACGATCACATGCATCTCGTGTGACCAATTAAGACATCTACCGATAGACATGTGAAATTCACGTGTTCATCTAAGACATCTTCCGATAGCTTGCAAGCTCTATATCATCTGATCACTAAACGACAAATTATCATTTACATCATCCGGCGAGGAAACATACTTCATCTTCCGGTGAAATAGGGAAACATCATCCGATGGCTTAAACACTACATCTGCCGATCGCTAGACGAAAAAATAACACTTTCATCATCCAATGGCTTAAACACTCTACATCTGCCGATCGCTAGACGACAAAATAACACTTTCATCATCCGATGGCTTAAACACTCTACATCTGCCGATCGCTAGACGACAAAATAACACTTTCATCATCCGATGGCTTAAACACTCTACATCTGCCGATCGCTAGACGACAAAATAACACTTTCATCATCCGATGGCTTAAACACTCTACATCTGCCGATCGCTAGACGACAAAATAACACTTTCATCATCCGATGGCTTAAACACTCTACATCTGCCGATCGCTAGACGACAAAATAACACTTTCATCATCCGATGGCTTAAACACTCTACATCTGCCGATCGCTAGACGACAAAATAACACTTTCATCATCCGATGGCTTAAACACTCTACATCTGCCGATCGCTAGACGACAAAATAACACTTTCATCATCCGATGGCTTAAACACTCTACATCTGCCGATCGCTAGACGACAAAATAACACTTTCATCATCCGATGGCTTAAACACTCTACATCTGCCGATCGCTAGACGACAAAATAACACTTTCATCATCCGATGGCTTAAACACTCTACATCTGCCGATCGCTAGACGACAAAATAACACTTTCATCATCCGATGGCTTAAACACTCTACATCTGCCGATCGCTAGACGACAAAATAACACTTTCATCATCCGATGGCTTAAACACTCTACATCTGCCGATCGCTAGACGACAAAATAACACTTTCATCATCCGATGGCTTAAACACTCTACATCTGCCGATCGCTAGACGACAAAATAACACTTTCATCATCCGATGGCTTAAACACTCTACATCTGCCGATCGCTAGACGACAAAATAACACTTTCATCATCCGATGGCTTAAACACTCTACATCTGCCGATCGCTAGACGACAAAATAACACTTTCATCATCCGATGGCTTAAACACTCTACATCTGCCGATCGCTAGACGACAAAATAACACTTTCATCATCCGATGGCTTAAACACTCTACATCTGCCGATCGCTAGACGACAAAATAACACTTTCATCATCCGATGGCTTAAACACTCTACATCTGCCGATCGCTAGACGACAAAATAACACTTTCATCATCCGATGGCTTAAACACTCTACATCTGCCGATCGCTAGACGACAAAATAACACTTTCATCATCCGATGGCTTAAACACTCTACATCTGCCGATCGCTAGACGACAAAATAACACTTTCATCATCCGATGGCTTAAACACTCTACATCTGCCGATCGCTAGACGACAAAATAACACTTTCATCATCCGATGGCTTAAACACTCTACATCTGCCGATCGCTAGACGAAAAAATAACACTTTCATCATCCGATGGCTTAAACACTCTACATCTGCCGATCGCTAGACGACAAAATAACACTTTCATCATCCGATGGCTTAAACACTCTACATCTGCCGATCGCTAGACGACAAAATAACACTTTCATCATCCGATGGCTTAAACACTCTACATCTGCCGATCGCTAGACGACAAAATAACACTTTCATCATCCGATGGCTTAAACACTCTACATCTGCCGATCGCTAGACGACAAAATAACACTTTCATCATCCGATGGCTTAAACACTCTACATCTGCCGATCGCTAGACGACAAAATAACACTTTCATCATCCGATGGCTTAAACACTCTACATCTGCCGATCGCTAGACGACAAAATAACACTTTCATCATCCGATGGCTTAAACACTCTACATCTGCCGATCGCTAGACGACAAAATAACACTTTCATCATCCGATGGCTTAAACACTCTACATCTGCCGATCGCTAGACGACAAAATAACACTTTCATCATCCGATGGCTTAAACACTCTACATCTGCCGATCGCTAGACGACAAAATAACACTTTCATCATCCGATGGCTTAAACACTCTACATCTGCCGATCGCTAGACGACAAAATAACACTTTCATCATCCGATGGCTTAAACACTCTACATCTGCCGATCGCTAGACGACAAAATAACACTTTCATCATTCATAGTCATTGATCATATTCATCATTCATAGTCATTGATCATATTCATCATTCATAGTCATTGATCATATTCATCATTCATAGTCATTGATCATATTCATCATTCATAGTCATTGATCATATTCATCATTCATAGTCATTGATCATATTCATCATTCATAGTCATTGATCATATTCATCATTCATAGTCATTGATCATATTCATCATTCATAGTCATTGATCATATTCATCATTCATAGTCATTGATCATATTCATCATTCATAGTCATTGATCATATTCATCATTCATAGTCATTGATCATATTCATCATTCATAGTCATTGATCATATTCATCATTCATAGTCATTGATCATATTCATCATTCATAGTCATTGATCATATTCATCATTCATAGTCATTGATCATATTCATCATTCATAGTCATTGATCATATTCATCATTCATAGTCATTGATCATATTCATCATTCATAGTCATTGATCATATTCATCATTCATAGTCATTGATCATATTCATCATTCATAGTCATTGATCATATTCATCATTCATAGTCATTGATCATATTCATCATTCATAGTCATTGATCATATTCATCATTCATAGTCATTGATCATATTCATCATTCATAGTCATTGATCATATTCATCATTCATAGTCATTGATCATATTCATCATTCATAGTCATTGATCATATTCATCATTCATAGTCATTGATCATATTCATCATTCATAGTCATTGATCATATTCATCATTCATAGTCATTGATCATATTCATCATTCATAGTCATTGATCATATTCATCATTCATAGTCATTGATCATATTCATCATTCATAGTCATTGATCATATTCATCATTCATAGTCATTGATCATATTCATCATTCATAGTCATTGATCATATTCATCATTCATAGTCATTGATCATATTCATCATTCATAGTCATTGATCATATTCATCATTCATAGTCATTGATCATATTCATCATTCATAGTCATTGATCATATTCATCATTCATAGTCATTGATCATATTCATCATTCATAGTCATTGATCATATTCATCATTCATAGTCATTGATCATATTCATCATTCATAGTCATTGATCATATTCATCATTCATAGTCATTGATCATATTCATCATTCATAGTCATTGATCATATTCATCATTCATAGTCATTGATCATATTCATCATTCATAGTCATTGATCATATTCATCATTCATAGTCATTGATCATATTCATCATTCATAGTCATTGATCATATTCATCATTCATAGTCATTGATCATATTCATCATTCATAGTCATTGATCATATTCATCATTCATAGTCATTGATCATATTCATCATTCATAGTCATTGATCATATTCATCATTCATAGTCATTGATCATATTCATCATTCATAGTCATTGATCATATTCATCATTCATAGTCATTGATCATATTCATCATTCATAGTCATTGATCATATTCATCATTCATAGTCATTGATCATATTCATCATTCATAGTCATTGATCATATTCATCATTCATAGTCATTGATCATATTCATCATTCATAGTCATTGATCATATTCATCATTCATAGTCATTGATCATATTCATCATTCATAGTCATTGATCATATTCATCATTCATAGTCATTGATCATATTCATCATTCATAGTCTTTGTTCATATTCTTTGTTTAGGTTGTTTGGATCAAGAGAGGATTTGTTGCCTGTAAAGGGGGTTCGACAGTGAGTTTGATCTTGTTCCCTACTGCGGGTCGTATTCATATGTCCTTATTTGGACTGTGACATACGACGAACCGCCCCCCCGCTCACTTAATCCACGTTCCTAAATCTATACTATACATCTATACTACATATCTTGTTCATGGAAAACATGCGTTAAAACATTTTTTATGCTTGAGAAACATTCATGATGCATGGACATGAGAGCTTTTAACTCATCAAACTATGACAAGGATCATACCAGAGCATAACCAACTCACATTCCACCTACAGTCGTCACATTGTATAACTCGCAACATACATAATCTTCAAGTGCAGACAAGCTCATAATCATAAGGTAAACATTAGACCTCTCAAACCTAGTACTCCACGATTGTAGGGCTCTATTAGCCAGAAATCTTAATACATTCACTTACGCTGTCTCCCTTAGCACTTGAGCTTCTTTCTCGTCAAACTTCTTCACCTTTAAACATACGTTGCAGTAGTTAAAACAAAATCTTAACAGTTCTAATCTCGAGTTATCCTAAGATCTAAAGCTAAGAGTCTTCCCGAGTTCTATTTAATACTCAATGTAACCCGAAATCCCAAAATCAAAACAGACGGATTCGATAATGATAACTCAGGGTTGGTTGTTTTAAATTCCAATCGATTTCGTAATGACATTACCATCTCGGGTTTTCAATGTTCTTATCAATACTCGGACCGCCATTGATGAATGCCAAAAACTTCATACAGAGCTGAAAACATAGGCTAATAAACTAACAGATAGCCACAATTGTCTATGCATCCCTCAGCGCAGAGTAGTCGAGTGGTGGCGGAGTAAACCGGCCGTCGAGGAGAGTTTTGCTGATAGCAGAGATTAAGGACTTGCGAGAGAAGAAAATCGCCGGAAAGGGTGGTGTCGGCTACAGTGGTTTAATGAGGTTTGAATCCTTTCCTTTTTCTTTAAATACTTGCCTCAATCCTCCATTATTACAACTTTGCCACTCACCTAGTTTAATCTCCACATGTAATTAATTAAGCTTGGCATAAATCTAAACTACGAAGATTAAATATTTATGACCGTTAATACAGTTAAGAAAATCACCTGGCCATTAACTCGGTGTTACACACTGATCTCCCAGGGATGCCTTCGTTTGATCCCACCATTTATCGACTTTAATCTTCCTGGATTACAATAAACTTGACTTGAAATCCTCATGGTACAATCCCCCATAATCAAACT
>CM039515.1:45292101-45445322 GCA_022432975.1 Begonia masoniana | reverse complement strand
ACCCGCCAGTAGGGACCATGATCAAGAATACTGCGACACCCCTTTACCGGCACCCATCCTCGCTCATTCACAACAAATTGAAATGATGAAGATGAACAATGATACGAATGATGATTATGCATTCATGTTATGAAGATGAATAGAACAAGAATATGAACAAGAAATGATCTATGAGACGTTTTCTTGAATTATGCACATGCATCATGTTATGTCGCATTCTACTAGCATTAGGCTTATAGATGCCCCGTATGATGTAGGAGAGACTAACAGGGGAAGATGTCCCGACCCTTAACAGATCCGAATAATTTGTTTTTTTTTTTTTTTAAAAAAAAATCTTTTATTGAAATGTACAATAGAGCGAAATCTAAAACGAAGCGAAAGCGGAATTGAAACGAAGTTCGTTAGAAAATCATTAAAAACAATTACTAAACAATACACTTAAATATCAAAAATTATAAAAAAGAAAACAATTATTTAAAAACACATTTTTTGTTTAAATGCCCGCTATCTGGATTCATACAGAGAGGCAGTCGTCTCCCACTTTCGTCTTCTTTTTTTTCACACTCCTGCACTTCACATTTTAACACAAATACACAACATCAAACAATAAACTCTTCTCCTTCTTACACAAAACTGCCCATCTTTACAGGACTTCATAAATACTCTCCAAATAAACATTTACCAAAAACTCAAAAACGACACAATTCAGGTAAAATAATCAAATTTCATAAAAACGATCCGCGTGGTTCCGTGTAAAAGTTTAACATTTCCTCATGTTAGACTACATCAACACATTTCAAAACACGTACGTTCTATACAACACCAACACTAAAAATGTATCGAAAGATACCAAAATTGTTACTTTCACCATTAATCCTAAAAACATCAATAAGGATCTCAAAACTGAACCGTGAGCACCCAAACAGAACTTGTAATATTTTTGTCTTAACATTAAATTTTAAATCATAAAGGTTAAATAAGAGGGTGACAATGAAAATGGTCAGAAAATCACCTGGCCGAAATGTCGGGTGTTACAATAGGCCCACGCCTACCCAATGGACGCGCTCATACTCGGTTGGCATATGCTCATCCACACCTTGGGATCCTTGAGTCCAAGGTTGCAACAATCTTTTGGCCTTTGTTCTTGATCCATCTTTTAAGGCCATTTATTTTAAGTCATTTTTGTTAAAGTTTAATGTTTTGTAATCAAACTTAGACTCTTTATGAGACTCAAAACCCATGTCCAAGTAAAGCCCTTGACCGATCCTATCAAGGGGAATGTATTGTCATTTGTTTATTATGTTTTTATTTAGGGGAGACTAATGAAAGTTGGTGATCATGGAAAAGCCAAAAGGCCGTTGAATACATTGAATAATGGTATGGAAGGGAGTCTTGAAAGATGAAAGGTTGCTTTGACCAAGTGAAATGGTGCCTTTGAAGATCATCACTTTAACTCTTTTTCAAAGTTGTATTTACTTTTGTCTACTGAATGTTGGCTATAAATAACTTCATTCCCTCCTTTGTAATGATTGAATATTTTGAATCAAAATCATTTATTGTTGTGAAGCTTCTTCATGTTTCTTGTTTCTTCAAAACACAAGTGCTTTCACTTGAGTTTGGTGAGTCATATCCAAATGAGTCTTAGTGTAGTTTGGTGAGTAATATATATACTAGCCTCCGCTTGAGCTTGGTGAGTCACATGCAAGTGAGTGTGAGTGGTTCCATAACTAGCTTGTTTGCTTAAGTTAGTCCATCCATCTCGTTCATCCACTACTTAGCAAGGGGTGCTAAGTCCATTTCCCTAAGAACAAACCCGAGCACCCCCACGGGTCTCCTTTGTTCTGTTTCACTCTTCCACCCACTTTTTCCCTCAAGTATTGGAAGTATGTCATAAACTCTCTGATTGATTCATTTTATCCAATTCAACTTCGATATAATTTGGTCCATCAAGAAGAAAAATAAGAAGATATTAATATTCAAACAACTTCTGCTATTGATTCAATAGTTTGTCAAGCATCAAACGACAACATCCTTTTCTATGAATATTATAATAAACATGGTCCTACTGTTGGAACATGCTATAACCTTCATGGCTATCCAGTTAAGCAATCCAAGAAATCAAGGCCCCCATATACATTTGCTACTTTTTATAATAAATTTACTCCGATTTAGTAGGTACCACTCTTACTTGTTTATCCTTTTGTACGATTATTGACTCGGGTGCTTCAAATCATATAAGCACATATCTTTCATATTTTTCTTTGGATGGTACTTTTCATAAAAGTATATTAGTTCAAATGTCAAATGGTTCTCAATCGCCTGGGACACACATAGGCGTAGTCCATTGTTCATCATCACTTACCCTCACTAATGTCTTTCACATTCTGACGCGCTATAGACCCGAAACTAGATGAAGGCAGATCCTGCAAGCAAGCGGAAACAACAACAAGATGCGACAGAAGAAAAACAGAGAAAACAGACGAAAATTACGTAAAAACATAGGCGAAGAAGAAACATGACATGGTGAATGGTGCTTAGGTGGGTGTTGTGTAACGACCCCAGTGGGTCGTGGCAGATTCCTCGACATAACTTAATCATTTTAAATCTTAGGACAACTACCTGAAATCTTTTTTTTTTCTTTAAAATAATAAAACTCGTGGTCGTTTACAAGAACACCTAACTGGAAACCTTAAATTTTCAGAACTCGACTCTTTCACATGTTTATCGGTGAACTCATCCACAGAGTCGAATGACATAAGCCGAACAACAATCTTATGTATAAGATCGGGCAGAATTATTATATACAGACTATTTAGGCGTCATCGTTTACAGACTACACAGACGTTAGCATTCGCAGACTATTGTCCACGGAATACTCAGACTTTATCGTCCATGGACTCACTAAAATTTAACGTCCAAGGTCACGTGACTTCATCGTCTCAGTCCACATGACTTATTCGTCCACGGGTTATATAGATGTATTCGTCCACGAACTCTACGTCCACATATCACTTACTCATTCGTCCATGAACTCTAACGTCCATGGACTCCTTAGTCTCTTTCGTCTACAGACTCAATCGTCCACAGACTCCTTAAACTCTTTCGTCCACAGACTCAATTGTCCACAGACTCCTTAGACTTTTTCGTCCACTGACTCAGTCGTCCACAGACTCCTTAGACTTTTTCGTCCACTGACTCAGTCGTCCACAGGCCACGTGATTTTGTTATCCACAGTCACGTGATTACTTACTATGGGCGACAACCCAACATCGTTCTCTGGACTTGGACCCACTCCTAACTTTGGACGATGACTCATTTACTTACTCTGGACGACTGTCTTTACTTGTAATTCTGGACGATTGACTCTATAAGTAATCCCACATGTAGCGACCCTAACACTGTACCTTCTTTTCCTGTATTATTTTTTTTATCCTTATAAACTTTAAGTTTAACGTTTAAGCAGAAAACATTCGAAAACCTTTTAATAAAACGTATTTAAGGTAAAGAAAACTAAAGAAAATATTTAAATAAAACAATTAGAACAAATAAAACAATCGTCCAACAACTTGAGGGGCAAAAGGGACAATAGTCCCAAAAAGGAAAGGGGCGATCGATCGGCTGCATAAAAGGGGTCGTTACACCACATCTCAATTTACAGAAAGCATTATATTCTTTTCTTTTACCATAAAACTTAAACATGCGTAGCGGAAGACTTAAAAAAAACAGACGAACCTTTAGTCTTAAATCCTTAAAACATAAAATTATACCAGACAATCCTAATATTCATCAACATAGGAAAAACCTTGTCTTACTTAAAATTCAATATCTTAGGTCTTACTGTAATATACTAAAAGCAGCTCTCCACGGGCTAAATTCGCTTTCCAGCCACAAATTATCACCATGAGCAACATCCAGCAACCAGACCTAAGCATTCCCATTCAGATTGAAGTCCTCACCATTGTTTCGTCACCTACATAATAAGATTTATACTATAAGCCTAATGCTTAGTAAGGAGTGCAATGTACTATTATATGTTCATGAATGCATGCCTTAAAAGAAATCACAATCATGTTCTTATCTTGTACATTTCATGACTTATGCATATTCGTTTATTCATTCCTGTTCTTTTCCTGTTCTTTTCCTGTTCTTGTTCATCATTTACATATCATGGATTAAGGAGTTTGTGCCGAAGGGGGTAGGCAGAGTGCGTGTACATAACCCTTACGGGCAGAAATCATGATCCATCCCTAGACAGTGACATAGCCAAAACCGCCCCCAACTCTCACTTAATCAAAGATTCATACGTTTCATTTTCTTGTTTTATTCATGAAGGAGTATGCGTATAAAATATTTTGTATACTTGGAAAATAAATCATGATGTAGGAATATAAACGTACTCAAACATGAAACTATGGAAGGAGTCGTCCATCAGAAAACAGAGAACACACTATTCCAAATATTATACTAGAACAGACAACTTCATAAACTCAATCGGAACATCACATAATATAACACTCAGTCATTCATGAATCATCAAGTAACATCTATAAAGATTTCCTAGTACCCTTAGTAGGTAGGGCCCTAATGGCCGGAACCTAGTACACTCACTTACTTGGCCTCCTTAGCAATACCGAGCCTTCACTTGAAGCCTTTTCGACCTAAGACATTTCACATTTCAATGTTACAATTCATCCTAAATGTTCTGAAATTGTGGCTAGTAAATCCTAACTGAAAAGTCATCCTAGAATCTAGTATATATGTTTCTAAGTCTTTTAGTCGAGCACCTTGTGTGCGTAGTTTAATCTCAAAAGATATAAGGGAAATGTGTGCTGAAACAACAAGATTCATTTCCATAGTAAATCACAAACCGAAAAATCACAGCATCCAGAATCGAATCAGCAATGCCACTAATGAACACAAGTTCATAAATGCTACTATTATTCTACATTGATGAACCCGAGACTTTAAAACTCAAGCTGAAATCAACTCTCTAATTAACTAAACAGCAAACACATTGTCCAGATCTTACCTAGAGCGTGGAGTATCGGGAGAAATCAGGGGGAAACTGATCGCCAGAGGAAGAACAGAGTAGAGAGCTGAGGGGAGGGAGTCGGCTGAAAGAGGAAAGTCGGCTGGTGGGGTTTTTGTGAGGTTTTTATACTTCCATTTTCTATTTATACACATAATAAGCTAGGCTTAATTACAATTTTGCCACCAAACCTATTTTTTTTTAATATAGGTGGAACCGATTAAGCTTTGGCGCCCAAATTTTCAACCGAAAGAATAAATATACAAAGATGACAGTTAATTCTGTCTTGTTAAAAAAAAGGTTCACCTGTCCGAAGTTGTCGGGTGTTACATGTTGGGTATGACCTAGTATTACTACTTAAAAATACCTCAAAGGACGTTGGTTGAAGAAATGGGTCCTTGTTGGTTCGTCAGGCGCCCAATGCGCTGATCGAAAGAAATCCACTTCGTGGGTGAAATGAATTCCAGCAATAGGACAAAGATCCTTTGCACTCGTTACTTCTCCCTAAGAAGTGGCCGACGAGATGAATGGAATGTGAGGGAAGCCAATGCTAGCCCACTCAACGTCCACAGTGCCTCTCGGGTGAAGTCGACTCCACGAGCGAAGATGACTCCAGAAAATGGCCAAGGTTTCAATCCTTCTTATGTTTTCCAGTCTTAGAAGACATGGAGAGAACGAATGGCCATAAGAACCATCGAGCAACCCAGGAACTCGGATGGCAATGAAGAACAACACGATGCTAAGCATCGAGGCTCTCAGACACACCGAGACAACGAGGAAAGATTCCATGCTTGAAGTTAAACTTCTATTCCATCTATTAACCAACTTACAATGGCTTGCAATGAAGTTTAAGTAGAGAAAGAAAAGCTTCAGTCGACGAAGGAAGGAGGAAAGCTTCAAAAATAGCCGTTAGAAGTTCGCTCAGAAATAGCCGTTGGAGTATACGGCTCAGCTATGTGGCTACTGGTGGTCCCCCTTTCGTGCGCGCCGTTAGTCCAGCTCCCCGTCCATGCATGCCAGCTTCAGTCGCTGCTGTTCGTGCGCACCCCGCTACGCTCGGCTGCCTCCCACGCGCCTCTGCTGCCTGCTTGGGTTTTCTTGCTGCGCGCCCAGTTCTTGGATCAGCAACTCCTCTTGTTCCAAGCTTTTGTTCAATCCAAAACCTTCCTAAAAACTATTACAAATGCAAATATCATAAACAATAAAATGGCTACAAGTTTGCCAACAAATAAATTTAAGTAAAACTCAAGTTTCCTGCAAACTAAAACATATAAAAGCTTGGTTACAATATTTTTTAAAGAGACAACAAATTCCCCCTTGATGATTCCAATTCAAGCTTTATCAAAGTCTTTTCCTGAGCAAATAGACAAATTGGTTAGATGAGAATTTTATTAATTTACATACCTTGGTTTGTGATAGTCTGATCGGAGCCCGTGGCACATCATCGTCTCCAAGTGATTGATGATTGTTCCTCAAATCCAGAGGCTTACCAGTCTCAAAATTGCCTTGATAAAGGAGCTTTTGTAACACCCGGTTTCATTGAGCCAACTTATTTTGTTAACTAGTAGTGAATGTTTTATAGATGAAATTGGGGAAATTAGTGATTAGACTAATGAGTGACTAGGCGAGGGTATAATGGTAAATTGAGATAAAAAGTGGACAACCTATTTAAGGGAAGAAGTTCTGCGTTTAATGCACAGTAGCCGCCACCCTATTTCCATTTCCCTTCTTTTGATTTTTCAGCTCAGTTCAGCAGAATTCCTTCCGACATTTTCCTCTATGATTTTCTCTACTCTATGTGAGTTTTGTTTCATCGTTTTACTTGCTGTTTTAGTGATTAGATAACAGAGTGATTGTAGGGGAGTGTTCGTGAATGTTGTGAGTAAGAGTTAGTTTTGGGTTTTGGGGTGAACCGGGATCGCTCGATGAACAGGACTTCCAGCTAGTTTCTCTAAGATTTCTAAATAGTTTAGAATGAAGTTTAGTAATGCGGTGCTCTGTTTATGATTATAGGTGAGCAGACTCCTGAAGTAGCTTACAACCAAACAATCTCCAGAAGACCAGGTAAGTAGAGTACGTGTGTGCCTTCGGGCCAACATCACAAAACAGTAGTATTATGTATAGTCTGTGTGTTTTCAGTTTGCCATGTATCATTTTTTGAAAGTATACGAAAATGAATTTAAATGCATAGTGGCATGGTGAGGAATGAACCGATTGAAACAGAACAGTTGTTAAGGGAAGTAATCCGCCCCTTAATCAAGAGAGAGGATGTATAACTTTGGGAAAATTGATCCAACTCCCAATTTCAGAGGGGGATCTGAACAGTTGTTAAAGGAACTAATCCGCCCCTTAATCAAGAGAGAGGATGTATGACTTTGGGAGAAATGATCCAACTCCCAATTTCACAGGGGGATCAGACCAGAAACAAATTCATATGCAATTGAAATGTGAAAGTAGAAACTGCTTTACTTACTTAGCATTAGGCTAATAGATGAGTTTTGTGATGTAGGTGCTGAGACTGTGACAGGTGAGTTCCCCGAGTGCACTGAAGAATAGATGAAGTTGAAGGAGTACGTCTATGCCACGATTGGGTGTTTTGATGAGGCGGTTTAACTACTTTCTGTATGTGGAGTCTAATTTTCTGATGTTCTGTTGAGGAGTGCAGAGGATTTTGATGATAGTAATAGCTGAAGGATTTAGAATTCATGAGTTTCTCCTGTTATGAAAATTCTAAATTGGTTTTGTTACAAAATGTTAATTTGGGATTTTATTGGATAAGGATACGAATGTTGGTTGCAAATGGTTATTTGTTGGATTTCAGAAGTTACTTAGGGTCAGGTTGTTTTGAATGTTTTGAGTGAAATTTGCAAGTTAAACCATCGATTAGTGAAGTCCACCGGTTGATGTTGTAGGATTGAATCATCCGGCTGACGTCATTGGAAGATGTCTTCAGTAGAAGTCATCAGAAGATATCTTCAGTAGAAGTCATCGAAAGATGTCTTCAGTAGAAGCCATCGGTAGATATCTTCGGTATATGTCTTTAGTAGCCTTGTCGTTTTGTAATCGGATGATGTAGGTAGTAGATTTGTTGTTTTGTAATCGGATGATGTAGGCAGTAGATTCGTCGTTTTGTGAATGGAAGAAGTAGATAGTAATTCTGTCATTTTAAACAGAAGAATTATGCAGTTGATTTTGTCGTTTTGTGATCGGTAGATGTGCGCAGCCGACGCGTCGTCGGCAGATGTGAGCAGAAGACGTGTGAAGTCGACGTGTCGATTCTGTCTCTGCTTCCACCGCTGAGTCTTTTGTCCCTACTTCTATCGCTGGCACTATTTGGCGGTAGAAGCCTTCTGTTTCTGTTTCTGCCTCTACCGTTGACTTTGTTCAGTGGAAGATGCGTTTGACTTTTTACGAACTTTAAGTATTTCACGCTTAAACTTTCATTTCTTTTGGCTGAATTCTTTCTTAATATTATAGCTGATTATTCAAACGTTGTTTCATAGTTTTGCTCAACTCTGTTCTGCTCAAATGATTTTTCCGCTGCAAATTCTCAGTGTTTACCTTGTAAAATGTCAAATTTTGTCCATTGAGTGAAGTTTTAGAATTTTCTCAAAAATCCTATAGTTCGGTTCAGTATCTTGAGTAGCGAACTGGGTTCAGAAAACTCAGGCCGTTACATTATGGTATCAGAGACATTCAGTTAAACCGTTCAAAAGAAACATCATCAGTGCCAATCGTTGCATGGAAGTACTTCAACAATTGTAAGTGTTTATGTTAACCTTAGCTATTAGATATTTATGAGCGTAATTAACCCTGTTCAGGAATATAGCAAAATGGCTAGACGACCAGGAAGACCAAGAGTACCAAGAGAGATACCAAATTCGGGACGTGAAGAAGATCCTAGCGTAATTAGGCAGTTGATAGATCTGGTGCGTCAGCAAACAGACTTAGTGCGACAGCAGTCCGATCAGTTAGGAGTGCTGTTGAACCGAGAGGTACAAGGAAGTGCCAACTCGAGTTCTAGCAATGAACATTCTGGAGATAGATTCAGGAGGCTACGACCACCCACGTTTGATGGACAGTCATCTGACCTAGTTATTGCTGAAGGATGGCTTAGGAAGATTGAGAGTATGTTTAGATGTGCCAGCATTGGAGAAGGAGACAAGGTCATGTTGGCAACATTTCATTTGGCTGGTGAAGCTCAACTTTGGTGGGAAACAATAGAGACCACCACTAATGTTTTGGCGATGCCTTGGTCACAATTCAAGGACATTTTCTATAAGAAATATTTTAACAGCACTGTCCAAACCGCAAAGAAGTTGGAGTTTCTGAACTTGAAGCAGACAGGGTCTGTGGCCGAGTACAGTAGGCAATTTGAGTCCCTGTCAGGTTTGCTGGACATTTTGCTCATAGGGACAAGGATAAGGTGTTCAAATTTGTGCATGGGCTGAAGCTGAAAATTTACCGAGGAGTTAAATTTTGTGGTATTAAAGGCTTGACATTCAGCGAAGTTGTGTCCACTACTCTGGAGGTGGAGGAAGCTGAAAGGAAGTGTGCTGGACCAAAGGAGGTCCTACAAAAGTTTATCCAGCCACACAACCAAAGAGGAATGAAGAGGCCTAGTGAAGGCCAGAATAGCCAAGGAGCACGAAGGAAAATACAGAATGCCAGGAAATTTTTCCAGTGTCCTAAGTGTTTGAAGAACCACCCGGGCGAGTGTAGATTGGGCTTTGGGAAGTGTTTCAACTGTGAGGAGGTTGGACACACGTTCAAAGAATGCCCGAAACCTAGAATCACCAGATGCTACAATTGTAACAAAGTCGGCCATATTAGCAGAGACTGCCCAGCTTTTAAGAGTGGCTCCGCTATGATTAAACCGAGGATATTCTCCATGATGGAGTCGGGTGAGGAATAGCCCACTGTTGTATCAGGTACTATATTGATCAACTCTATACCTGCTTTTACTTTAATAGATTCTGGTGCATCACATTCTTTTATAGCGTCTACGTTTACAGTTAAGTTAGATGTACAGTCTTCGCCATCTGAACATGTGTTTAATGTCACATTACCTTCTGGTGAATACATGCACTCTAGCCAAGTGATGCTTATTAGTGTGGTGATAGTGGGAAACAAGAATTTACCTGCTGATCTCATTATTATGGATATAATGGGATTTGATGTAATCCTAGGGATGGATTAGTTGTTCAAGCATTATGCCACAATTGATTGTAGGACTGGAGTAGTTAGTTTTCACCCCCTAGTGGCTTGAAACATACCTTTCAAGCTTCAAAGAAGAGTAAGAAAATGTCTGTGATGACTTCTATTAACACTAGACCTTCCCCATATGGAGAGTACTTGTGCTTCTTAGCTAGCGTTTTAGACACACAACTTATAGGAAAAGCAAATCCTCAAAATGTCTTAGTTGTCCAATACTTTCATGAAGTATTTTTAGATGACCTTCCTGGTTTACCACCAGATAGGGAAATTGAATTTGTTGTGAATTTTTACCCAGGCGCTGAGCCTGTATCTAAGAATCCATATTAGTTAGCACCAACAGAACTTAAAGAATTAAAGAAATAATTGGAGGATCTGTTGGAGAAAGGGTTCATACGTCCTAGCTTTTCACCGTGGGGTGCATCTGTCCTTTTTGTCAAAAAGAAGGATGGATTGATGAGGATGTGCATTGATTATCGGGAACTAAATAAGCTAACTGTCAAGAACAAGTATAAATTGCCAAGGATTGACGATTTATTCGACCAACTTAATGGTGCAAGAGTCTTCTCTAAAATTGATCTAAGGTCAGGTTACTATCAATTGAAAGTTAAATCTGAAGATATCCCAAAGACTGCCTTTCGCACAAGGTATGGACATTATGAGTTTTTAGTTATGTCCTTTGGATTGACAAATGCACCGGCAGATTTCATGGACCTTATGAATAGAGTGTTCCACGACTATTTAGATAAATTCGTCATAGTGTTCATAGATGATATCTTAATCTACTCACGTACAAAGGATGATCATGCAAGGCACTTGAGCTTGGTGTTAGGATTATTAAGGCAGCACCAACTTTATGCCAAGTTTTCCAAGTGTGAGTTTTGGTTGGAAAGAGTTCACTTTCTTGGTCATGTGATATCGGGTGATGGAATATCTGTGGATCCCACCAAGGTTCATGCAGTTAAGGAGTGGCCCCAACCGAAGAATGTTACAGATATTCAGAGTTTCCTTGGGTTAGCAGGATACTACAGGAAATTTATTGAAGGATTCTCGAAGATTGCTACACCCCTAACTCGGTTAACTAGGAAAAACATTAAGTATGCATGGACAGAGGAATGCGAATTCAGTTTCCAGACTTTGAAACAGAAACTTACTAATGCCCCAATATTAATCCTTCCTGTTGAAAATAGTAAATTTAGCATTTACTGTGATGCATCCAAGATTGGACTTGGCTGTGTCTTGATGCAAGAGGGAAAGGTAATAGCCTATGCTTCTAGAAAGCTGAAAACTCATGAGAAGAATTATCCTACGCATGATTTGGAATTAGCTGCAGTGGTATTTGCATTTAAGATTTGGAGGCATTACTTGTATGGACAAACTTGTGAAATATTCTCGGACCATAAAAGTCTGAAATATATCTTCACACAGAATGAATTAATTATGAGACAACGTCGATAGTTGGAATTTGTAAAGGATTATGATTTTGAGATTAAATACCATCCCGGCAAAGCAAATGTTGTGGCAGATGCTTTAAGTAGAGTGACAATTTCAGCCTCAGCCTTGATTCTTGACATACCATTAGCCTTAGAGTCTGAATTCCAAAGGTTTAATCTAGAAGCAGTGCACAGTGTGTTAACCATGCTTTCTGCCATATCCTTGAGACCTACCATTCTAGAAAGAATAAAGGAAGCTCAGACAAATGATGTAGAGTGCAACAAGTACAGATTAAGCATAGAATCTACTGTTAATTCAGATTTCAATTATTCCAATGATGGGATCCTTAAGTTTAGAAATAGATGGTTTGTTCCTGCCATTAAAGAACTTCGAGATGAGATTCTTTCTGAAGCTGTAACACCCGGTTCTATTAAACCAATTTCTATTCCGTTATTTAATAGTAAGCATGTTGTGGAGAAAATTGAGGAAAATATTAATTAGGTTAATGAGTGACTAGGCATAGTGGTAATTTGGGAGCTTATAATGGATAACCTATTTAAGGAAAGAGGCTTTGTGATTAATACACTATAGCCGCTACTATCCTGCTTACCATTTCTCTTTCAGCCTTCAGCTCTGCAGCAGAACCCTCTAGGAATTTCCCTCGCCCGATTTTCCTTCAACCTAGGTACGTTTTTCTCATTTTCTTATGTTTTAGCAGTTAGATGACTGGGGGGGGGGGGTGCAATGTGAGGATTTCTAGGATGCTGCCAGTGAGAGTAGGTTCGGGTTATTGGTGATAAATGAGAATGCACGAGTAGCAGGGTTTTAACTAGTTTCCTTAAACTTCTGGTTGACTTCTGGTGGAGCTTAGTGAGAGTTTGATTGATGCTCTATTGTGACTCTAGGTGTGTGAGCTTCTAAGGCAACTTACAGCCGAGCGATTTCCCGGAGACCAGGTAAGTAAAGTATGCATGTGCCTTCGGACCTACATCACAAAACAGTAGGTTGTGTGTGTACCTGAATATTTTCTGTATGTCATGCATCATGTTTTTGAAAGAATATGAAAATGAATTTTTATGAATTGGCATGGTAAGGAATGTAATGATTGCAACAGACAAGCTATTAAGAGAACTAATCCACCCCTTAACTTATGAAGGGATTTATAACTTTGGGAAGATTGATCCACTTCCCAAGTGGAATATAGGATCATTATAGCTGTTAAGGGAATTAATCCGCCCCTTAATTGATGAAGTAGATTTATAACATTGAGAGAGTTGATCCCACTCCCAAGGGAACCTGGGATCATGATAGCTATTAAGGGAAGTAATCTGCCCCTTAACTGATGAAGAAGATTTATAACTTTGGGAGAGCTGATCCCACTCCCAATGGAATTGAGGGATCAGATCAGTGAATGAACGCATATGCAACAGAGATGTGAAAGTAGAAACTACATGTCTAGGAATTTTGCTTCAGCATTTCATTTCATTATCGCTTTGCTTACTTAGCATTAGGCTAATAGATGAGTTTTGTGATGTAGGTGAAGAAGCTTCTGAAGGTATTTTTCCTAAGCACAATGAGGTTTAGACAGGTTGGAGGAGCACACCCAAGTCTCGACTTGGTGTTCTGATGAGGCGGCTTAACTGTTATCAGTAGTTGTGAAGGTTTAATTGGCAATGAATCGATTTAAATTTGTTGAGTTTTATGACAGTAGTAGTTTTAATGTTTCTGAATTCATTTTGAGATTTTCTTCCAGACAATTATACTCTGTTGGTGTTAATAATGGTTTTTACCAAATGTTGGAGTAGTGTCCGGATTTAAGTGGTTTTGAACAAATTTTAGTGAATTGCTCAAGTTCTTTTGGTAGTCAGAGTTTTCTTTGCTAGAGGGAAATTGTTGCTATGCTGTTTTCGTTGAGTATTTTTGATCTATCGGTAGATGATGTCTATCGACAGATGTAGAGTTGTTGTTCTGTTGTCTATCGGAAGATGTCTTCAGTAAAGTCATCAGATGATGTCTTCAGTAAAGTCATCGGATGATGTCTTCAGTGGAAGCCATCGGAAGATATAAGTAGAAAATTTGTCGTTTTGTAACCAGATGATGTCGAGTATTTTATCCATCGGATGATGAAGGTAAAAGTCTTTTGTCGTTTTGTAACCAGATGATGTCGAGTAATTTATCTATCGGACGATGTAGTAGAAGTTTTGTCGTTTAGTGATCGGTGGATGTCGTGTATTAAACCTATCGGAAGATGTAGTAGAAGTTTTGTCGTTTTGTGATCGGTATACGTAGTTTGTTCTTTCGAAAGACGTGAGTAAAAGATTTGTCGTCTTGTGGTCGGCAGAGGCTGGATGAACGAATCATCCGGCTGACGTCATCGGTAGATGCGAGTAGCAAAACTTGTCGTTTTGCGATCAGCAGAAGTTGGATGAACGATTCATCCGGCTGACGTCATCAGTGGAAACCTTCGGTTTTGTTTCTGCCCTTTTCGTTGACTTTGTTCAGCGGATGATGTGTTTGACTTTTATGAACTTTAAGTATTTCACGCTTAAGCCTTCATCTCTTCTGGCCGAATTATTTTCTTAATATTTTAACTGATTATTCGAACATTGTTTTATAGTTTTGCTTAACTTTGCTTTGCTCAAAGATTTTCCGCTGCAAGTTTTTTTTTTGTGTTTTTAGAAAACGTTCAAATTTGACTTTCGAACGAAGTTTTAAATTTGGACCAAAATTTCCTAGTTATGTTCGGGTTTATGAGTGACGAACTGAGTTCAGAAAACTCGGAGCATTACAGAAGCACATTCTTCTAGATTTTCTATCCACTCTGGAAGTACGAAGATGTACAAGGACTTCAGACAACATTATTGGTGGCCAAGTATGAAAAGGAGTGTGGCGGAGTATGTAGGATCATGTTTGTGTTGTCAGCAGATTAAAGCTGAGCATCAGAGACCCTCAGAAACATTGCAACCTTTACCACTTCCCGAATGGAAATAGGAGCATGTAACAATGAACTTTGTTGTGGGATTGCCTAGAACGGCAAAGGGACATGATGCAATCTGGGTAATAGTTGATCAATTAACCAAATATGCCCACTTTCTGCCAATGAGAATGACTTACTAGATGGATCAGCTTGCTGAAATATATGTGCATGAGATTATACGTTTACATGGAGTTCCTATCGCAATAGTGTCAGATCGGGATTCTCAATTCACATCTAAGTTTTGGAAGAGTTTGCACAAGGCTATGGGAACACAGCTTAGTTTTAGCGCAGCTTTTCACCCTCAAACAGACGGACAATTCGAGAGAACTATTCAGACCTTAGAAGATATGCTTCGTGCATGCATATTAGATTTTCAAGGATCTTGGAGTAAATATTTATCATTAGTGGAGTTTTCTTATAATAATAGTTTTCATGCAACTATTGGTATGGCACCGTATGAAGCATTGTATGGACGAAAGTGCAGATCTCCTTTGTACTGGAATGAAGTTGGTGAAGCACAGTTGCTTGGTCCTGACATTGTGCAACAAACTGTTGAGAAGATTGCCCTCATCCGCCGGCGGATTTTGACAACTCAAAGCCGGCAGAAAAGTTATGCTGATAAAAAACGTAGGGAATTGGAGTTTGATGTAGGCGATGAGGTGTTTCTCAAAGTTTCACCGTTCAAAGGAGTTGTGAGATTTGGTAAGAGAGGCAAGCTAAATCCCAAATTTATTGGTCCATTTCCAATCTTAAAAAGGATTGGGAAGACAGCCTATCAACTGCAGTTATCAGCCTCTATGGAAGGGATTCACAATGTGTTCCACGTCTCTATGCTTAAGAAGTGTGTACGAGATCCATCTCAGATTGTGGAACGATAGAGTATTGAAGTTCATCCTACTCTTGCTTATGAGGAGAAACCAGTAAGGATCTTAGACCATGCCGTGAAAGTGTTGCGCAACAAAGAAGTTCCACTGGTGAAAGTCTTATGGCGTAACCAGAACATAGAGGAGACAACTTGGGAGCACCAGTAAGACATGATGAACCAATATCCAGAATTATTCAGGTATTGAATTTTGAGGACAAAATTCTTTCTAAGGAGGGTAGACTGTAACGCCCGGTTTCATTGAGCCAACTTATTTTGTTAACTAGTAGTGAATGTTTTATAGATGAAATTGAGGAAATTAGTGATTAGGCTAATGAGTGACTAGGTGAGGGCATAATGGTAAATTGAGATATAAAGTGGACAACCTATTTAAGAAAAGAGGTTCTGCGTTTAATGCACAGTAGCCACCACCCTATTTCCATTTCCCTTCGTTTGATTTTTCAGCTCAGCTCTGCAGATTTCCTTCCGACATTTTCCTCTCTGATTTTCTCTACTCTAGGTGAGTTTTGTTTCATCTTTTTACTTGCTGTTTTAGTGATTAGATAACAGAGTGATTGTAGGGGAGTGTTCGTGAATGCTGTGAGTGAGAGTTAGTTTCGGGTTTTGTGGTTAACCAGGAATGCTCGACGAACAGGACTTCCAGCTAGTTTCCCTAAGATTTCTAAATAGTTTAGAATGAAGTTTAGTAATGCGGTGCTCTGTTTACGATTATAGGTGAGATGATTTCTGAAGTAGCTTACAACCAAACAATCTCCAGGAGACCAGGTAAGTAGAGGACGTGTGTGCCTTCGGGTCTACATCACAAAACAGTAGGATTATGTATAGTCTGTGTGTTTTCAGTTTGCCATGTATCATGTTTTGAAAGTATATGAAAATGAATTTAAATGCATAGTGGCATGGTGAGGAATGAACCGATTGAAACAGAACAGTTGTTAAGGGAACTAATCCGCCCCTTAATCAAGAGAGAGGATGTATAACTTTGGGAAAATTGATCCAACTCTCAATTTCACAGGGGGATCTGAACAGTTGTTAAGGGAACTAATCCGCCCCTTAATCAAGAGAGAGGATGTATGACTTTGGGAGAAGTGATCCAACTCCCAATTTCACATGGGGATCAGACCAGAAATGAATGCATATACAACTGAGATGTGAAAGTAGAAACTGCTTTACTTACTTAGCATTAGGCTAATAGATGAGTTTTGTGATGTAGGTGCTGAGACTGTAACAGGTGAGTTCCCCGAGTGCACTGAAGAATAGATGAAGTTGAAGGAGTACGTCTATGCCACGGTTGGGTGTTCTGATGAGGCGGTTTAACTACTATCTGTATGTGTAGCACCCGGTTTCTATTAACCAATTTACCTTTATCATTTTTTTTTAGAATGCTTTAAAAGTTAAATTTGGGTGATTTAGTGATTAGGTTAATAAGTGAATGAGTAAGGACAAAATGGTAAATTGTAATTTATTGTGGATAACGTATTTAAGGGAGGGTTTAATGAGGTTTAGCCGCCACTGCCCCCTCATTTTTCCTTTCTCGATATTCAGCTCAAGCTCATCAGAGCTCCAGGCGATTTTCACTCCGACTTCTCCAGTGATTCCTCCGACTTAGGTGAGTTCCTTCATTTTCTTTATGACTCGACGGTTAGATAGCAGAGGGAGTGCAATGTATGTGTTTTTGGGAGTGTTGTGAATATGTGTAGTTTCAGGTTTAGTGCAGAATCGGGAATGCACGAAGATCTGGGCTTCCAAATTAATTTCCTTATACTCCTGGATAGTTTAGAATGAAGTATAACTAATACACTGTCTATGGTTTTAGGTTTGAGCAAACTCGAAGTGTTAAGCAACCAAACAATTTCCAGGAATCCAGGTAAGTAAAGTATGCATGTGCCTTCGGGCCTACATCACAAAACATTAGGATTAGGTATTGTGCGAATGAGTTTGTATGTCATGCATCATATTTTTTTGTGAAAGATTACGAAAATGAATTTTCATGTAAAGAATGGTAAGACATGAACCGATTGTGATAGACAAGCTATTAAGGGAACTAATCCACCTCTTAACTTATGAAGGGATTTATAACATTGGGAGAATTGATCCCACTCCCAAGGGAACTAAGGGATCAGATCAGCTGTTAAGGGAATTCATCCGCCCCTTAATCGAGTAGAGGATGTATAACATTGGGAGGATTGATCCCACTCCCAAGGGAACCGAGGGATCAGATCAGGTTATGAATGAATGTGAATGCAACTGAGATGAGAAAGTAGAAATTGCATGTTTAGGAATTTATGTTTCAGTGTTTCAGCATTTCATTTCATTACTGCTTTACTTACTTAGCATTAGGCTAATAGTTGAGTTTTGTGATGTAGGTGCTGAGGTTACTGCAGGTGATTTCCCTGAGTTTACAAATGAATAGATGATGTTGGCGGAGCGCATCTAGGCCACGACTTGGTAAATTGATGAGGCGGTTTAACCAGTGTTTTGTGTATGTGCATTGTAGTAAACAATTGGATAGCTGAGTTGTGTTTGAGTTTCGTTGACAGAACCAACTCTTAATGTTTTGATCTTAGGTTTGAAAACTCTCTGGTTCAGTCGACAATGTTTTTACTTAAGTATGTTGAGTCTTATAATAGTAATAGTTTTCAATGTTTTGAACACATTACTTTTAGATTTTTTGATAATAGTACTCTGCTGATTTAGCGTTGGTTTTTACTGGATTTTGATTAATGTAGGGATTGGAGTTGTTTCTAAATGGTTTCATTGAAGCGAATAAGTCCTTTCATAGTAGAGTTGTTTTTATATGGAACATGAATTGTGGAAAAGTTGCTCTGTTTTCTATCGGCAGTTGTAGTCTATCGGTAGAAGACATTGTTCTTCTATCGGTAGAAGATGGATGTTTTCTACCGGTAGGAATAACGTGTTAAATCTATCGGATGGCGTAGTTTATTTTATCGGCAGAAGTTGGATGAAAGGGATTCATCCGGCTGACGTCATCGGTAGAAGTGTTATAGAGTTTTGTTGTCGGCAGAAGTTGGATGAAAGGGATTCATCCGGCTGACGTCGTCGGTAAAAGTGTTAAAGAGTTTTGTCGTTTAGCTATCGGTGGAAGCAGGATGAAAGGATTCATCCAGCTGACATCGTCGGTAGAATTTGTGAAGTTTTGTCGTCTTGTGAGCGGAAGATGTAGTCTTTTTATCCGCTGCTGGAACAATTTGTCTTTGCCTCTTCCGTTGACTTTGTTCATCGTTAGATGCGTTTGACTTTTCACAAAGTTCTAAGTATTTCACACTCCATGCCTTCATATCTTGACCGAATATTTTCTTAACACTTAAATTAATTATTCAACATTGTTTTATAGTTTTGTTTGACTCTATTTTTCCCCAAATAATTTTCGCTGCAAGTTTTAATTGATTGAGTTTCCAGTGAACGTCAAATTTGGATTTTTTAGCGAAGTTTTAAATTGGTCAAAATTCCTTAGTTATGTTCGGGTTTATGAGAAACGAACCGGGCTCAGAAAACTCAGGGCGTTACAGTATGTGGAGTCTAATTTTCTGATGTTCTGTTGAGGAGTGCAGAGGATTTTGATGATAGTAATAGCTGAAGGATTTAAAATTCTTGAGTTTCTCCTGTTATGAAAATTCTGAATTGGTTTTGTTACAAAATGTTAATTTGGGATTTTATTGGATAAGGATACAAATGTTGGTTGCAAATGGTTATTTGTTGGATTTCAGAAGTTACTTAGGGTCAGGTTGTTTTGAATGTTTTGAGTGAAATTTGTAAGTTAAACCATCGGTGAGTGAAGTCCACCGATAGATGTTGGGTGTTTTGTCCACCGGTAGATGTTGAAGGATTGAATCATCCGACTGACGTCATCGGAAGATGTCTTCAGTAGAAGTCATCGGAATATGTCTATAGTAGAAGTCATCGGAAGATGTTTTCAGTAGAAGTCATCGGAAGATGTCTTCGGTATATGTCTTTAGTAGGTTTGTCATCGGTAGATGTCTTCGGTATATGTCTTTAGTAGCCTTGTCATTTTGTAATCGGATGATGTAGGTAGTAGATTTGTCGTTTTGTAATTGGATAATGTAGACAGTAGATTTTTCGTTTTGTGAATGGAAGAAGTAGATAGTAATTCTGTTGTTTTAAACGGAAGAATTATGCAGTCGATTTTGTCGTTTTGTGATCGGTAGATGTGTGCAGCCGACGCGTCGTCGGCAGATGTGAGCAGAAGACGTGTGAAGTCGACGTGTCGATTCTGTCTCTGCTTCCACCGCTGAGTCTTTTGTCCCTACTTCTACCGCTGGCACTGTTTGGCGGTAGAAGCCTTCTGTTTCTGTTTCTGCCTCTACCGCTGACTTTGTTCAGCGGAAGATGCGTTTAACTTTTTACGAACTTTAAGTATTTCACGCTTAAGCCTTCATTTCTTTTGGCTGAATTATTTCTTAATATTATAGCTGATTATTCAAACGTTGTTTCATAGTTTTGCTCAACTTTGTTTTGCTCAAATGATTTTTTTGCTGCAAATTCTCAGTGTTTACCTTGTAAAATGTTAAATTTTGTCAATTGAGTGAAGTTTTAGAATTTTCTCAAAAATTCTATAGTTCGGTTCAGTATCTTGAGTAGCGAACCGGGTTCAGAAAACTCGGGGCGTTATAGCTTTGCTCTTGTGTGGACACCAACCTATCTTACTGCAAACTTGATAAATAGTTAGACCATAAAGTTTGGTTATGACTCGGCCGAGGTTGGTGATTGCCGATCCTAGGCACATCATCCTCTCCGAGTGAATGAAGATTTGACCTCAAATTTAGAGGTTGGCCGATGACGTTGGTGAACTCCAAATTCCTACAATTACTATAACCCTTTGAATGACCATTAAAAGGTAAACTACAATATGATAAGGCCTCATAATAACAAACTGGTTATAGGCTAAATAAGATGTTTACAATTCACTACAAACATAACATGTTCAAATTTGGAAAAGGAGGACAGCTCACTTTTCATCACAACATCAAAATATTATACCCAAGGAAAGAAAAATAAAGGATAATCATTCAACCAAATCCAGCATGTCTCGGTTGAAGAAAACAAAACTTTGAACAGAAACTTAGTTTTGGTTTAAAAGGAAATATCCAATTTGTATTATCTCAAATTTTCTTTCAAGCTCTAAAACATTTTCTTTTAAACACAACAAATAATTTGTGAGACAAATTGAATACTTGAAATAGGAAAACACACTCAAACCCAAGAGAACAGTTTAAGTTAGATAGAAATTTGGTTCTAGAAAGATCAACTTGTAGCAACAAAACTCTTTTCACAAGCTCCAAAAATAATTATCATTAAAACAGTAAATGATTCGTTGCAACAATTTAGAAACATAGCAACCTGATTAATCAACAAATAGAGTCCAAAAACAGCAAAACAAACGCAAAACAGGAACGTAAAATTAAAACAGAATTTTGAAAAGAGGCTTGTTTTGGTTTTGCCAAAAAGTAATCCAATTTTGAAAGTAATCCAAACTCTTGAATTTTATCAATAACACTAAAAGATAGGAGCCACACTTACACGAGAACAGCAAGAAATATAAATTCAATGAAACATTAATGCTATAATGCTCTCGGTCAATTATTTCGAAGAGTCTCTCATCAGAATAGACAACTTGCTATAAAATAGAGAAATACAAATGGTAGAAGGTGAAACATACCAGTTTGAGCCAATAATATACCTTGCAGCTTCTCAGGTGGAGTCGCGCGTGGTCGAAATTGCATGGAAGGAAAAAGAATTGAACCACAAAAATGATACATTCATAACGACAATGGAAACAGCATAATAAGAACACAAAAGCGAAATACTAAACAGAAACATCAAACAAAACGAAATGACTCGGTCGCGCACCAATTACCAACTAGATCAAGATTAGTTATGAAAACCACTTGCAACTAACCAACGATTTAATCACAATTAGTACAACAAGTTAAAACACAAGACTCAATCTAAAATAGATTTTAAACATTTAATCAAACAACACAACAAAACACAAGCTAATCAAACAAAATAAACTTGTAACTAATATCAAATGCAATGATATTGGGTCTAGGCCTTTGGAAACGATGTAGGAAGGCACACTATTCCACACCCTTTAAAGGTGACTGCCTAAGCAAGCAGAAACTACAACAAAAAGCGACAGAAGCAAAACAGAGCAAACAGACGAAAATTACGTAAAAACAGAGGCGAAGAAGAAACAGGAAATAGTGAATGGTGGTGAGGTGGGTGTTGGGTATTACGTGGTATTACTACTTGAAAATACCTCAGAGGACGTCAGTTGAAGAATGGTTCTTCCTAGTTCGTCAGGCGCCTAATGCGCTGATTCAAAGAAATCCACTTCGTAGGCAAAATGAATTCTTGCAACAGGAAGAAGGTCCTTTGCACTCGCTACTTCTCCCTCAGAAGCGGCCGACAAGATGAATGGAATGTGAGAGAAGCCAATGCTGGCTCAATCGGCATCCACAGCGTCTCTCGGGTGAAGTCGACTCTGCGAGCGAAGAAGACTCCAGCATATGGCCATGGTTTCAATTATTCTTTTGTTTTCCAGCCTCAGAAGACTTAGAGAGAAGGAATGGTCGTAAGAACCATCAAGCAACCCAGAAACTCAGATGACAATGAAGAACAACTCGATGCTAAACATCGAGGCTGTCGGACGCACTGAGACAATGAGGAAAGATTCCACGCTTGAAGTTAAACTTTTATATTAAATATTCAATTTATTAACCAACGTTACAATGGCTTGCAATGAAGCTTAAGTAGAGGAAGAAAAGCTTCGGTCGATGAAAGAAGGAGGGAAGCTTCAAAATAGCTGTTGGAAGTTCGCTCAGAAATAGCCATTGGAGTGTACGGCTCGGCTACGTGGTTGTTGGTGGTCCTCCTTGCGCGCGTGCCTTTGGTCCAATGTCCTATCCATGGGCTCTAGCTTTGTCGCTGCTGCTGCTCCTGCACGCTCAGCTACCTCTGATGCGCCGTTGTTGCCAGTGCATGCTCTGCTGCGCCCAGCTGTCTCCCACGCACTGCTACTGCCTGCTTGGGTTGTCTTGTTTCATGCCAAGTTCTTGGATCAGCAACTCCTCTTGCTCCAAGATTTTGATCAATCCAAAACCTTCCTAAAAACTATTACAAATGAAAATATCCTAAACAATAAAATGGCTACAAGTTTGCCAACAAATAAGTTTAAGTAAAACTCAAGTTTCCTACAAATTAAAACATATAAAAGATCGGTTACAATATTTGTTAAAGGGACAACAAATTCCCCCTTGATGATTCCAATCCAAGCTTTATCAAAGCCTTTTCTTGAGAAAATAGACAAATTGGTTAGATGAGAATTTGGTTAATTTACGTACCTTGGTTTGTGATAGTCCAATAATAGCCCGTGACACATCATCCTGTCCATGTGATTGAGTATTTTTCCTCAAATCTAGAGGGTTGCCAGTCTCGAAATCACCTTAATGGGGGAGCTTTGCTCTTGCGTGGACACCAACCTATCTTCCTGCAAACTTGATAAATAGTTAGACCATAAAGTTCAGTTATGGGCTCGGCCGAGGTTGGTGATTGCCGATCCTAGGCACATCACATTCCATCTTTTAAATTCAATTTGTTATTTATTTTGCAATTAACAAAGTAAACAAATTGCGAAGTCATTTTTCTCATCCTCCGAATGTATAATTCAAAATGAGCAACAAAGAAGAAGATTGCTCAGAGTAGTGCTAAAAATGATCTTCTTTTATCTAGATGCTAGTTGCAATTTAATTTATGTATTTTCTTCTAAACATTTAAATAAATTTGATTTATGGCATTCACAGCTTGGTTATCCTTACATTGTCATTTATTGATAACATGCTCGACCGATTATCTGGACATTCTTATTATTATATCGCTCTAGCTCCAGAGGATTAAGAAAAGAGAACATTTACCTATCCTTATGGAACCTACGCCTTTAGAGGAATGTCATTTTGTAACGCCCCGACTTGTATAAACCCGGTTTGTTACACATACTACTGAACCGAACTATGACTTATGAGAAAAATTTAAAATTTCATTCAATGGTTAAGATTTTGACTCTTAAAACGTTAAATCTTGCAGGGAAAAAAAAATCATCATATAAAAAAACAATCTTTATTAAAAATTAAAATATTCAAGGCAGTTGGTTGAAAGAGAAAGAGAAAACTGATCACGTTGTCCGGTCACTAAACGACAAAAGGAAGTCTTCTAATCACAAACAAAATAGAGCACATCACCGGTCACTAAACGACAAATTACTTCCTATATCTACCGATCACTAAACGACATTACTTCTACTACATCTTCCGATAGGTCTAATACACGACATCCACCGATCACTAAACGACAAAACTTATTATACACATCCACCGATAGCTTTTACTAAGGCATCATCTGATGGCTTTTACTGAAGACATCATCTGATGGCTTTTACTGAAGACATCATCCGATGGCTTTTACTGAAGACATCATCCGATGGCTTTATTGAAGACATCATCCAATGACGTCAGCCGGACGATTTATCCAACTACATCTACCGGTAGACAACGTCTTTCGACAGACAACAGAAATAACAACTCAGCATAACAGCAAATTTCACTCTAAACACAGAGAAACTCCAACTATCAAGGAACCTAAGCATTTCACAAAAATCATTCAAAACTACTTAAATCCGTGTATTACTCCAAAATTTGGTAAAGGCCACTTTAAAGAACTAACAGAGTATCATTATTAGAGAAAGACTCAAATTGTATCCAAAACATCTAAAACTACTATTGTTACTAAAACTCCCAATATATATAAATTGTATCATGGTTCACTAAACCTTCTCATCTACTGACACCAGTTAAACCGCCTTATCAGAATCACCAATCCGTGGCATTGAAGTGCTCCCCCAACAGCCTAATCCTCAACATGTTCAGAGAACACACATTCTGTTGCTTCTTCACCTACATCACAAAACTCATCTATTAGCCTAATGCTAAGTAAGTAAAGCAATAATGAAATGGAATGCTGAAACATAAATTCCTAAACATGCAGTTTCTACTTTCTCATCTCAGTTGCATATGCATTCGTTTCTGATCTGATCCCCCTGTGAAATTGGGAGTTAGATCATTTCTCCCAAAGTCATACATCCTCTCTCTTGATTAAGGGGCGGATTAGTTCCCTTAACAACTGTTCAGATCCCCCTGTGAAATTGGGGTTTGGATCACTTTCCCCAAAGTCATACATCCTCTCTCTTGGTTAAGGGGCGGATTAGTTTGCTTAAGAACTGTTACAGTCTGTTCATTCCTTACCATGCCATTTCATGTAATTTCATTTTCGCATAATTTTCAAAAATATGATGCATGACATACAAACACATTCAAGCATGCACAATCCTACTGTTTTGTGATGTAAGCCCGAAGGCACAAGCATACTCTACTTACCTGGTCTCCGAAAAATCGCTCGGCTGTAAGTTGCCTTAGAAGCTCACACACCTAGAGTTACAACAGAGCATCAATCAAACTCTCACTAAGCTCCACCAGAAATCAACAAGAAATTTAAGGAAACTAGTTTGAAACCCTGCTACTCGTGCATTCCCAATTATCACCAATAACCTGAACCTACTCTCACTCACAGCATCCTAGAAGTCCTCACATTGAACTCTCTCGGTCATCTAACTGCTAAAACATAAGAAAATGAGGAAAACGTACCTAGGTTGAAGGAAAATCGGGGGAGGGAATCGCCTAGGGGGTTCTGCTGAAGGCTGAAAGAGAAATGGTAAGCAGGATAGTGGTGGCTATAGTGTATTAATCACAAAGCCTCTTTCCTTAAATAGGTTATCCATTATAAGCTCTCAATTTACCACTATGCCCTTACTTAGTCACTCATTAACCTAATTAATATTTCCCTCAATTTTCTCCACAACATGCTTACTATTAAATAACGGAATATAAATTGGTTTAATAGAAACGGGTGTTACACATTTAGTCTATTCAATGTTCTATCTATGTTTCAAAGATTTATGATGGTGATCTTTTAAGACATGGTGGCTAAATTTGTCGAGGTATTTTTGGATGACTTTTTGGTCTTTGTTGGTTCTTATTATTAGGGTCTTACGGATTAGCGCTTGTACTAAAAAGGTGAGTGGAAACCAACTTAATTTTAAATTTGAAAAAATGTCACTTTATGGTTAAGGAAGGCATTGTTTCGGGACATTGAATTTCAGCCAAAGGAATTGAAGTTGATAGAGCAAAGTTTGAAACAAACAAGATACTACTGCCACCCTCATCAGTGAAGAACATTCATAGTTTCCTGAGTCATTCTTGGTTTATAGAAGGTGTATCAAAGATTTTTCCAAAATCTCCAAGCCACTGTGCAATCTGTTTGAGAAATACGTATCATTTAAGTTTAATGAATTTTGTCATGTAGCATTTATTGTATTGAAACAGAAGCTTATATCATTGTCGATTGCAGGTGCTCCAAATTGGAGCATGCCATTCAAACAATTATGCAACGCAAGGGATTTTGCAATGGGTGAAGTTTTCAGATAGAAAACAAAGAAAATATTTTGCATGATATAATATGCAATCAAGACCTTGAATGATGCTCAGTTAAACTAAACTAACACAGACAAAGAACTTTTGGCAGTAGTTTTAACATTTGACAAATTTAGAGCATATCTCATTGGTACAAAGGTAATTATCTGTATGGAATACTCAATCATAAAATATTTAATTTCAAAGAAATGTGCAAAGTCGAGATTGATCAAATGGGTTTTTGGTTCCTAGAGTTTGATTTAGAGATTCGAGAAATAAAATGGGTCAGAAAATCAAGTGATTGATCATCTTTCAAGATAACAAGTTAATGCCTAGATAAAAACTCTTTGGACATTAATGAGTCTTTTCCAGATGAGACACTGTTCATGGTGACTAAAAGAGAAGTATCATAGCATGCAGGCTATGTGAATTATTTGGTCAATAATATATTACCTCCATACCTAAGATTGCACCTAAAGAAATTCTTCCATGGTGTAAAGTTATTTTATTAGGATGAGTCATTTCTGGAAAGGAATGACCAGATTTTGAGACAATCCATTCTGAGAGAAGCATTAGAAGACATCTTGCATCGCTATCATTCGTCAACTTATAGAGGCCATTTTAGAGGTGATTGTACTCTTGTCAAAGTTCCGCAATTGTATCTTCCTACAACGATCTTCATATCCTGATAAATGGACAATATCTGTAAATGGGTTGGAGCATTTACCTTGCATACTAACGACTCTAAAGTGGTCATTAACTTTCGGAAATCTATTATCTTTACACGATTCAAAATACTTCAGGCGATCATCAACGACGAAGGAAGTCACATCTGTAACAAATACTTAACAACACTTCTAGCCAAATATAATGTGACACACAAAATTGCAACTGCCTATCATCCTCAAACAATTGGGCAAGTGAAAGTGTCCGACTAAGACATCAACCAAATCTTTGTAAAGATAGTGACCACAAACAAAAAGGATTGGTGAAAGTGGTTACACGATGCACTTTGGGCTTACAAAATTGCATACAAAACTCTGATTGGGATGTCACCATAAAGACTAGCATTTGGAATAGGATGTCCTTGACTTTAGAAGGGGAATACAATCCATACTGCATAATCAAGAAGTTTAACTTTGACATGGAGGCCGAAGGGGAAAAATCGTTGTCTTTAATTAACTGAGATGGAGGAATTTCAACAACATGTGTACGAGAATGCTAACTTGTACAAAGAGAAAACAAAGCAATGACATGAGATAAAGGTTCTACAATGCCACTTCCAACTTGGTCAATAAGTGTTATTGTATAACTCATCACTTTAGACAGGAGCTCCGCAATGATGTGATCCAAGGTGCCAACAACCTCAAGCCCAAGGACCTTAACCCATTATAAAACATAAGAGGTGCAATGACAAGCCAAAGAAGCAAGAAAAGACATATTAGGCCCAAAAAAAAAATCAAAAGGCTGCAAGAGAGCATGCAGTGTGCGCACCCATACCAAACTGTGCGTGCCCAGATCCAACAGCATACCCAGACCCAACAGCTTGTTTTGCCACACCTGCAAGCGCCAAATCCCGTGGGCCTAGCGCCTGGTCTACATCTGTCTGCCTGCACGCCACCCCATCGCATAGCCCAGCCGCGCACGCTTGATCGCCATCCCAACCTTTAGTTTTTAGGGTTTCTTTATTTTATTTTATTGTTGTATTTTACTTATTTTGTCTATTTAAACATATGACTTAGACTTTGTTTTGGGGAATTTGATGATTAATGAAAATTAGCATTTTGCTTGTTGAGAGAGTATTCTCTTAAGTTCTTTACGAAGAACACGATCTTCTTCAAGTATTGACTTGAAAGATCAAGCTTGATAGCTTTGGTTCAACCAAACAAGTTTGTTCGGGTCAAGCTCCTCTTATTTGATAGTTTCAGTTCAACCAACAGGTTTGGTTTGGGTCAAACTTTGTTATTTTATAACTTCAGTTCCAACGCCAATGTTCGATCGGGGTCAAGTTCTCTGTTTTTCTTGAATCTAAGGCATTTCTATGAATTATTCTGTGTTGTTGTTAGATCCCGAGTCCTTTTGATCTGAGGTTCGCATAATTTGGTATCAGAGTTTTGGCTCTGTCGATTCAAGTTGCTATCTTTAAATTTTGTTGTTGATCTCTTCTTCATCTTAGTCTTTTCGTCCTAAAAGTAAAACAATAATAATAATAAAGTTTCTAGCTTTTTTTATTTTTTTACTATTTTACCTTTTGCAAGAAAGATAAAAACTCTTTCTTCCTTTTTTTTTCAATAATAATTGAAACTTGGCTCGAAAGGTATCAACTATTTTTTTTTTACTTGTAGGACGAAAAGACTAAGATGAAGAAGAGATCGACAACAAAATTTAAAGATAGCACCTTGAATTGGCGGTGCCAAAGCTTTGATACCAAATGATGTGAACCTTGGATCGAAAGGACTCGGGACCCGACAACAACACTAAATAATTCACAGAAACGTCTTGGATTAAAAAAAAATAGGGAACTTGACCCTGATCGAACATTGTCAATAGAACCGAAGTTATCAAATAACGGAGTTTGACCCAAACCATACATGTTGGTTGAACTAAAACTATCAAATAAAAGAAGCTTCACCCGGACCAAACTTGTTGGTTGAACCAAAGCTATCAAGCTTGATCATTCAATTCAATACTTGAAGAAGATCGTGTTCTTCGTAAAGAACTTAAGAGAAGACTCTCTCAACAAGTAAAAGGCTAATTTTCATTAACATCAAAACTCCCAAAAACAAAGTCTAACTCATATGTTTAAATAGGAATAATAAGTAAAATACGACAATAAAATAAAATAAATGAACCTTAAAAACTAAAGATTGGGTTGTTGGTGAGGCGCACACGGCTGAGCTTCACAATAGGCTGGTCCGCAGGCAGACGGATGCGAGCCAGGCACTAGGCCTATGAGTTTTGGCGCTTCCAGGTGGGGTGCACAAGCTGCTAGGTCTGGTCACGCTGTTTGATCTGGGCGCGCACAACTGGGTCTGGGTGAGCACACTGCATGCTTTCTTATAGCCTCTTGATATTTTTTAGGCCTAATGTGTCTTTCCTTGCTTCTTTAGTTTATCATTAGACCTCCTATGTTTTGTAATGGTTTAAGGTCCTTAGGCTTGAGGTTGTTGGCACCTTAAATCACATCATTCATTCCCATTTCAAGAAGATTCATCCTCAAATCTTTGTCCTTGGAGATTGAGCCTGTGATTTTGTTGTTTATCAAACCACCCTCATAGAATGCATCTTTAAATTCCTGAAAATTAAAAACAACACTTGGACAAGAAAATGTTAGGTTGTTAGATAAATAATCTTTCTTGCACCAAGGTACAAGTGTATGTTGTTTTGCTAACATCACATATTTTTTCGCCGTTTCAACTTTCTCTTGTTGAACTTTCATAAAACTTGGATCTTTTGAAAAAAAAAAATAACCTCCTCATTTAAGTGTTCCTTGGTCGTTTGTTCTTCTTCGTAAAGTCTGTTGTACTCTTTAAAAATTGATTTTTCCTCCAAATCTTTGATTTTTAGAGGAACAACAATCTCATCTTCCTTGTACTTTTTGACGGCTAATTTTTTCTTTTTCTCCTCGTTGTAAATATAACTATCGATCATAAGACTAAACTTTTTGTTCCATTTCGAAAAAAAATTGGATGCACTTTTTATCTTGGGATGGAGAAATCACCTATTTGATATTGCTTAGGTTTTCATCCCTTCTGTGTGTCCTTGTATCCTTTTTTCTTTTGTAATTTTCATACTTAAGTCCAACATCCTCATAATCATGGTTCATGTGTGCTTTGCTTTTCGGCCTGTGACTATTGGAATGAGATTCCATCTAATCCAATTTGATGCTTAGAGTCTTAACTTGATCTTGCATGGTGCTCATGAACAATTTTAGATACACTTTCAATTTCTAGATCAAAATTTTTGAAATTTCAATATAAGGATTTCTGAAATTCAAGATAACAAAGTTTTTGAATTTTAAGATAAGATTTTCTTAAATTCAAACAAAGTTTCTAGAATTTCAAGATAAGATTTTTTTAAATTGACGAAATTCGAAAGAAAGAGCTATAGACTTGATGAAAAGACAATAACACAATGAATGAATTTTTCTTTCTCTTTTTTTTTTTAATTGTAGAATTTCAAAGTATGAAACTCTACGAAATAGAAAGAAGTAAAGATAGCACCTTCAATCGTAGGAGTCTATGCTCTGATACCAAATTATGCGAATCTCAGATCGAAAGGACTCGAAACCAGAAAATAACACAAAATAATTCACAGAAACGCCTTGGATTCAAGAAATAAATGGAACTTGACCCCTATCGAACATTGTCGATGGAACATCAAATAACGGAGTTTGACCCAAACCAAACCTGTTGGTTGATCAGAAACCATCAAATAAGAGGAGTTTAACCCGAACAAAACTTGTTGGTTGAACCAAAGCTATTAAGCTTGATCTTTCAAGTCAATACTTGAAGAAGATCATGTTCTTCGTAAAGAACTTAAGAGAAGAGTCTCTTAACAAGCAAAAGGCTAATTTTTATTAATTATCAAAATTTCCCAAAATAAAGTCTAACTCATATGTTTAAATAGACAAAATAAGTAAAATACCACAATAAAATAAAATAAAGGAACTTTAAAAACTAAAGGTTGGGCTAGCAGTCAGGCCCCTAGTTGGGCTGGCGCGCAGGCAGAAGGATGCAGGCTAGGCACTAGGCCTACGGGCTTTGGCGTGTGCGGGTGTGTTGTCTGGGCACACTAATGGATCTGGGCGCGCGCAGTTGGGTCTGGGTGAGTACACTGCATGCTCTCTTGTAGCTTTTTGATGTTTTTTGGGCCTAATGTGTCTTTCTTTGCTTCTTTGGCTTGTCATTGGACCTCCTATGTTTTGTAATGGGTTAATATCCTTAGGCTTGAAGTTGTTGGCACCTTGGATCACATAATTGCATAGCTCCTCTCTAGATGATTAACATTGCATAACTCTTATATTTAGCCTTTTTGAAGTTTTGGGTTGCAAAACAGAAGTCAGCGTCAATGTACAAATAAAGAAGATTAACTTATTCGGAGCGCCAGTCAAGAGGAAATACACTTGCAAAGTTCCAGAACTCTGGTTTGGAATGCAGATTCCCACACTCTAAAGAATGGAGAAAAAAGTTAAAATATGTGGAGTCCTAAATCAGATAGTCATCTTGTACGGAAGACCATGAAGAAATAAAAATGAGATTTTTATGCAAACATAAAGTTTCGAGTTACAAACTGGAAGACCGCGACAGATGACTTTTGTAAAGAAGTGGAAGTCCACACTCCTTTTTGTTATGCCTAACGAATTTGTTTCGGAGTCCCGCATCGTACATATGCAGTCTTGCTCGTCCATTTTTTTGGAGAAATCCGAATTGAAAAAATAAGCCAACTCAAGAATCTTACACGAAGTGCGGCCAAATTTTCAAAAGCAGTTTACTTTATCTTATTTAGTAACCTCATCTCTCTACCGACAATTTGAAAGTATTTGTGAGAGATTTGGGTATTGTGTTCCTCTTCTTGAAACAACTCTAGTATCTTGGTAAAAAAAGTAAAGTGTGACTCCCTACAAAAGAGACTCTGTAAAGGTATTGGATTGATGCCTAGAAGTTTAATACATCGAACCGAAAGTAGAGTTGGGAAGGAATCTTCAATGAGGAGTCTTGAAGTGCAAATGTAGGCAAGATTGATCGAACCACGTTAATAAAGTGTTTGCACTCGCTTACCCTATCTCTTAAATTATTGGTTATGATCATTGTTAAGTTTCGAATCTTCAAAATAAATTAAGAAGTTTAATCCACTTAGGACGTGCAAACCAATATTGTTATTTAATCGCAAAAAAGTTTTAAATCGAATTAACCTCATCTCTCTACCAACAAGTTGAGATTCGTATTTTTGAGAGATTTGGGTATTCTCATTCAGATCGATCGAATTCAATGCAGATGATCGACCACTCACGGATTCCAAAAACACTACGTCATAGGTATATAGAGGAATGATTATACTCAGTTACTGCAATACAACACAATAACCTAATCAGATTCAAGAATTTGCATCCAGTGACATGATCAAGTTATCTTTCTTATTTCTCTATTCATAGAACAAACAAAAATTTTTTGAACAGAGCATATAAAAAAATGACTCTTTTTTGAATCGATCAAACTTAATGCACACGATTGAGTTGATCATCAGTTAGAAATAATGATGCACATTCAAATAAAAGTGATAGTGAACTTCTTTTGATCTAGTGGGACATTTCGATTTTTATTATGTCGAAAGCTTAGTGGATAGAAAGAACACAAATGGTACTTGTCACACCCCTAAATCCGTACCCATATTTCCATAATAAAATTTTTCATTTTAACTTTAAGCTTATACTTGAGCGGAAACTAAATCAGAATTTAAAACGGAATCGAAATCGGACCTCCAAAACATTTAAAACAAGACGTTTAATAATTAAATAAAACTTAAAACATTTATTTAAACCTTTAAAATCGTTCAGAAAAGTGGGAGGGCAGAATTGGGATTCTGCCCCCAAAATTTCAAGCAGCGATCAGGCGCTGTGCATAGCAGCGACTGATCGCTGCCATGCATTGATCAAGCAGCGATCGGTCTCTGCTGAAGGCAGAGACCGATCGCTGATGGCGATGATCGCTGATGGCGATGATCGCTGATGGCGATGATCGCTGCCAAAGCAGCGATCGATCTCTGCCAAAGGCAGAGATCGATCGCCACATATGGCTGCCAACGCAGCAAGCAGAGCAGCGATCGATCTCTGCTTGCTGCAGAGATCGATCGCTGCACACCTTATGCAGCGATCTCCCAAGCGATCAGACTTCTCCCTTGTTTCTTCCTTCTGTTTTTGTTTAGTTTTCGTTCAATACTTAGCTCTCTGGAGATCCAGAGAGCAGAACACAATCTCAGCTCTCTGGAATCCGATTCCAGAGAGCAAAACACTTCACTTTTCCTTCAACATTTTCGCATTTCATTCATTACATTCATCAACATTATCAACCAACTCATAGCTTCAATCCCACTCAAACGTATTCTAAACTCAATCGTATTACGGCGGACTTGGCGAAGTCCAACTGCGTGGATAGCTCCAAAAACCGAGCATACCCGTAACCATTTAAAATCATTCAAAACACTTCGATAACACTAATTAAACTTTAACAAACGTTTTAAATGCGATTACCAAACAGTTATAAACCAGGTTTCAAATCGTCCAAACATAAACCTATTAACCAACCAGACCAAACATCCTAATATATTCAATTCACACAATTCATATCACGTCCCCAAAACATATACCTACGTCCCCACGGGTCAAAACGCGCCTCGACTACTCAGCACACTCCCACGGGCCATCTTTCTTCAACCGATCATGCCTCGGGTGGAGGGATCTCATCCTCACCTGTGTAGAGGTCACCTACACCATAAACATAAGTCGTGAGCTTAAGGCTCAGTAAGTCTACGTGAATGCAATGCATGCCATGCGTGCCATTCGTAAAAACATGCTTCCTACCTTTTCGCTATTCATTTCATTTCATTACATTACAGATATGTCACCGTGGCCTCACTCTCGCTAGATAGGAGCGGCACATCCCGCGATTGGATAGCCCCTCGTATCTAACCGGGGGGAAAACATGCTCCCCAAGCAGCCATGTCTGAACCACCGCCACCTCCTTGACCAGATTACATTCATTCATATCATTTCTTTAACCTTTTTCTTTTCATGATACATGCGTAGAAATTCCTTTTTCGTGCTTTTCAGAAACATGATGCGTGAACATGAGCAATACTATAAACATAATTAAAACATGAACATATAAACCATCATACGTACCATCAAGACACTCAAGCATAACCTACAAAAGAACTAACCCTAACTACCCGACCAAAGCATTTAAACAAACAATTCTCCAATTTCCTCGAACAACAAAATATCGTATGGTGTAGGCCAATCGGCCAAACAAGTCGCGGAGACTTACCTGAAGTCCTTAGCAAATCGAGAGCCGTCAGGGAGCTTTGTTCACCTAAGCCAATTTACAACAGTTTTCGTTAAAATTAGTTTAAACTCCTAAACGTCCAATTTAACAAAACCTTAACTAAAGAATTTTCCTAAAATCTTAACTTAACTAATCGAAGCATTTAAACCAACAATTAATGCTCGATAGTCCGTAATCCAAATTAACGAGTTTTGCCCTAAAACCCGAAAATTAACCAATTTATAACATTTTCACAAATTGATTTAACTTCGTCCCATAACGTCCAATACATTCAATATATACCTAATCACGGCTAACCTATTAATTACGAGCCCTAATTCGCATTTTTAACGGATTTAAATCGAAACCCTAACTTTCTAAAACATCGTAAAACTTGAAATAAAGGCTCTAAGATTATAGACACATACCTAGGGTAGCGAGAGAAGGAAGAAACGCGAAGGAAACGGAACGAACGGGAGGCGAAACGGAGCTCGGATCGACGGAACGTCGTCGGCCAGAGGAGAGAGCTTGCTCTCTGGTCTTCGCACGGGCAGGGAGAAATGAAGAAGCAGGGAGAAAGAAAATATTAGGTTAGGTTTATATTTTTGATTTTGTAAATTACTATATTGCCCTTCTCACTTAAATCTTTTTGTTTCATCCTTCGTTTCGTTAATTGGCTGACCGTTCGGATTCTCCAAATTTCCTTATTTCACCAATAAATCCAACTTATGATTTGGGTTCTAACAAAACTGTCCGTTCGCAAAACGGACCTCGTTTACTATTTTTACGAAAACGTTCGTTATATTACGAGAAACGTAATTCTCGTAAATTTAGTGTTTGAACTCCTAAAAATCCCATAATATTCCTAAAATCCATATAAATTATTAGGATTCTAATGACGCTTTCCTTTCGTAAAACGGAGTTAATCTGACATATTTACGAAAATACCATTTTATATTAAAATAATAATATCCCATAAAGCGGGATATTACAGTACTTGTCAATTTTTTGGAGAATCTTTGGTATCTTGGTTCTCCAAGAAACAAAATTTTGTGGCACTCTCTACGGCTGATAGTGGATATATTGTCATCAAGAGTTTTTGCGCTCAAATGATTTGGATGAAGCAAACTTTAGAGGACTATCATCTATTATATGAGAAAATTTCAATTAGGTGTGACAATACAAGTGCCATCAATATTTCAAATAATCTTATTCAACACTCTAGAACCAAGCACGTAGAGATTCACTATTACTTTATTCGAGTTTGTCAATTCCGTTGATCAATCAGCTGATATTTTTACTAAGCCCTTGGATGAGAAAACCTTTGACAATATTAGAATTCGTTTTGGGCTAATTAGAATTGATCAAAATTTGATGTTTTAACTTGAAAGTGTCAACCCATGAAGGTTGGGGTCGACTGTAACGCCCCAAATTATATAAACCCGGTTCGTTACACATAATACTGAACCACATTATGACATTCTGAGAAAATTTCAAAATTTCACTCAACGGTCAAAGTTTGACCCTTAAAACGTTAAAACTTGCAGCGAAAATTCATTTGTATAAAACGATATTTAATAATTAATTAAAATATTAAAGAGAATTGGTTGAAAAAAAACAAAACAAACAGAATACGTTCACCGCTGAACAGTTCCAGCGATAGAAATAGAAACAAAAGGCATCCACCGCTAAACAGTGTCGCGGCAGAAGCAGAAACAAAATAATCTCAGCGGTGGACGTAGAGACTGAATACGTCTTCTACTAACGAACACCCACTGCTCACGTCAGTCGAACGACGCGTCGACTACACACATCCACCGGTAGACTACATCCACCAATAGACAACATCCACCGATCACAAAATGACAAAACCTATTACTCACATCCACCGATCATAAAACGACAAAACCTATTACTCACGTCTACCGTTCGACAATATCCACAATTAGACTACATCCACCGATAGACTACATCCACCGGTGAACAGTAACACTCTAAACAAACAGACAACTTTGTCTACTAAAAGAACTTGTAAATTTTAACAGCAGCTATTCAAAACAACATAAATCCAAAACTTTATATATCCAGAATAACAATCTACAACTAAAACCAAATCATGTTTTTCATAATCAGAAAAGCTCCAAAAATTAATAAAAACATTAAACTCCTGCTGTCATTAACATTCTTAGCATACTAAAATTGAACCATTGTTAACTAGACTTTCACACCTACTGACATTAGTTAAACCGCCTCATCAGAGCACCAAACCGTGGCATAGTTGTGCTCCATCAACTTCACCTATTCTTCAATACATTCAGAGAATTCACCTGTTGCAACCTCAGTACCTACATCACAAAACTCATCTATTAGCCTAATGCTAAGTAAGTAAAGCAACAATGAAATGATATGCTGAAATATAAATCCTAGACATGCGGTTTCTACTTTCACATCTCAGTTGCATTCACGTTCTTTCTCTGATCTAATCCCTCGGTTCCATTTGGAGTTGGATCATTTTTCCCAAAGTCATACATCCTCTTCATAAATTAAGGGGCGGATTAGTTCCCTTAACAGCTGATCTGATCCTAAATTCTATTGGGAAGTGGATCAATTTTCCCAAAGTCATACATCCTCTTCATAAATTAAGGGGCGGATTAGTTCCCTTAACAGCTGATCTATTACATTTTGTTCATACCTTGCCATGCATTACATGTAAATTCATTTTCGTGTTCTTTCCAAAACATGATACATGACATACAGAAAACATTCAAACAAGCATAAACCTACTGTTTTGTGATGTAGACCCGAAGGCACACACATACTCTACTTACCTGGTTTCCTGGAAAAGCTTGGTTGCAAACTACTTTGGGTTTTGCTCAAACCTATAGCCGTAGACAGAGTATTAGTTAAGCTTCATTCTAAACTATCTTCAAATCTACCAGAACTCATAAGGAAACTAGTTTGGGAACTCAGATCATTAAGCATTCCTAATATGCCCCAAACCCGAACTAACTCTCACTTACAATATTCTCAAAACTCACATTTAAAATCCCCACAATCATCGATAGTTACAATGTAGCAAGAAATCGAAGTAGAACTCACCTAACTTGGAGAAAATGGGAGGGAAGATCGCTGAGAGAAACTCTACTTAGCTGAGCTGAATGCCGAGAAAGGAAAATGAGAAAACAGTGGCGGCTAAACCTTATTAAACCCTCCTTTAAATACATTATCCACTATAGATCTCCATTTACCATTATGCCCTTACTTAGTCACTCATTAACCTAATCAATAATTCTCTCAATTTCATCCATAAAGTGTACACTAATAGATGACAAGGTAAAATCGGTTCGATGGAACCGGGTGTTACAATATACCCTCCTTAAAAGAATTTTGTCCTCAAAATTCAATACCTGAATAATTCTGGATGTTGGTCCATCATGTCCTGCTGGCGCTCCCAAGTTGTCTCCTCTACGCTCTGGTTATGCCATAAAATTTTCACCAGTGGGACCTCTTTGTTGCGCAACACCTACACAGTATAGTCAAGGATCTTTACTGGTTTCTCCTCATAAGCAAGAGTAGGATGAATTTCAATGTTCTGCTATTCCACAACCTGAGTTGGATCCCGCATACACTTATTTAGCATAGAAATATGGAACACATTGTGAATCCCTTCCATAGAAGTTGGTAACTGTAATTGGTAAGCTGTCTTCCCAATCCTCTTCAAGATTGAGAATGGTCCAATATATGGGGTTCAACTTGCCTCTCCTTCCAAATCTCACAACTCCCTTGAATGGTGATACCTTAAGAAAAACTTCATCACCAACTTCAAACTCTAATTCTCTACGTCTCCTATCAGCATAGTTTTTTTGTTGGCTTTGAGCTGTTAAGATTCTCTGTCGGATGAGGGCAATCTTCTCCACTGTTTGCTGCATAAAATCAGGACCAATCAATCGCGCTTCACCAACTTCATCCCAATACAAAGGAGATCTGCATTTTCGCCCATACAATGCTTTATACGGTGCCATACCTATGGTTGCCTGAAAACTGTTGTTATAAGAGAATTCCACCAATAATAAATACTTACTTCAAGATCCTTGAAAATCTAATATGCATGCACGAAGCATATCCTCCAACGTTTGGATAGTCCTTTTAGATTATCCATCTGTTTGAGGGTGAAAGGCTGTGCTAAAGTTGAGCTGTGTACCCATAGCCTTATGCAGACTCTTCCAAAACTTCGAAGTAAATCTAGAGTCTCGGTCAGAAACTATATTGCTTGGAACTCCATGCAGTCTAATAGTCTCATGCACATATAATTCAGCTAGTTGGTCTATCGAGTAAGTCATCTTTGTGGGCAGAAAATGTGCGGATTTGGTTAGACGATCTACTATCACCCAAATTGCATCATGTCCCTTTGCTGTCCTAGGCAATCCTACCACAAAGTCCATCTTTATTTGTTCCCATTTTCATTCGGGAACTGGTAATGGTTGCAATGCTCCTGCAGGCCTCTGATGTTCAGCTTTAACTTGTTGGCAAACTAAACACAATCCTACGTACTTGGCCACACTTCTTTTCATATCTGGCCACCAATAATATTGTTTAAGGTCTATATACATTTTTGTACTTCCAGGATGGACAGAGAGTCTAGAAGAATGCACCTCCGAAAGAATTTCATTTCTAAGTTCAACATTAGCCGGAACAAACCACCTATTCCGAAACTTGAGAATTCCATCATTCGAATAATTGAAATCCAACTTATCGGAAGAATCCATGCTTGACTTGTACTTGGTGCATTCAACATCATTCACTTGAACTTCCCTTATTCTCTCCAAAATAGTAGGCCTCAAGGATAAGGCAGAAAGCATGGCTGACACACTGGATACAGCCTCGAGGTTAAATCTTTGAAATTCAGTCTCTAAGGCTAATGGTATGTCAAGAATCAATGCAGAGGCTGATATTGTCACTCTACTCAAAGCATCAGCCACTACATTCGCCTTGCTGGGGTAGTATTTAATCTCAAAATCATAGTCCTTGACAAACTCCAACCATCTACGTTGCCTCATATTTAATTCTTTATGTGTGAAAATATACTTCAGACTTTTATGGTCCGAAAATATCTCACAAGACTTTCCATACAAGTAATGCCTCCAAATCTTTAGTGTAAAAACCACTGCAGCTAATTCTAAGTCGTGTGTAAGGTAATTCTTCTCGTGTGTTTTCAACTGCCTAGAAGCATAGGCTATTACTTTTCCATCTTGCATCAACACACAACCGAGTGCAACTTTGGAAGTGTTACAATAAATGCTGAACTTTCCATTTTCAACAGGGAGTGTTAATACTGGAGCATTGGTCAACTTCTGTTTCAAAGTTTGGAAACTGGATTCGCATTCCTCTGTCCATGCATACTTAATGTTTTTCCTTGTTAACCGAGTGAGGGGTGTTGCAATCTTTGAGAGCCCTTCAATAAATTTCCTGTAAGATCCTGCTAATCCAAGGAAACTCCGAATATCAGTGGCATTCTTCGGTTGGGGCCACTCCTTAACTGCTCGAACCTTGGCTGGATCGACAGATATCCCATCACCTGAGATCACATGACCAAGAAAGTGAACTCTGTCCAACCAAAACTCACACTTGGAAAACTTGGTATAAAGTTGGTGCTGTCTTAGTACTCCCAATACCAAGGTCAGGTGTCTTGCATGCTCATCATTAGTACGTGAATAGATTAAAATATCATCAATAAACACTATGACAAATTTATCTAGATACTCGTGAAACACTTTATTCATGAGATCCATGAAAGCTGTTGGTACATTAGTCAATCCAAAAGACATAACCAGAAACTCATAATGTCCATATCATGTGCGAAAGGCTGTCTTAGGAATATCTTCTGATTTGGCTTTCAATTGGTAATAACCGGACCTAAGGTCAATCTTAGAGAAAACTCGCGCACCGTTAAGCTGGTCGAACAAATCGTCAATCCTTGGCAATGGATACTTGTTCTTGATGGTTAACTTATTCAATTCCCGATAATCCACGCATATACGCATTGATCCATCCTTCTTTTTGACAAAAAGAACTGGTGCACCCTATGGTGAAAAGGTTGGGCGTATGAACCCTTTTTTCAATAGTTCCTCTAACTGTTTCTTTAATTCCTTAAGCTCCGTGGGTGCTAATCCATAGGGATTCTTAGATACAGACTCGGCGCTTGGGTAAACATCTACAACAAACTCAATTTCCCTATCTGGCGGCAAGCCAGGAAGGTCATCTAGAAATACTTCTGGAAAATCTTGGACAACTAAGACATTCTGAGGACTTGCTTTTCCTACTAGTTGTGTGTCTAAAACACTGGCTAAAACGCACAAATACTCCCCGCATGGAGAAGGTCTAGCGTTGACAGAGGTCATAACAGACATTTCCTTACTCCTCTTCAAAGCTTGAAAGGCATAATTCAAACCACCAGGGGGTTGGAAGCTAACTATTCCAGTCCTACAATCCATTGTGGCATAATGCCTAAACAACCAATCCATTTCTAGGATTACGTCAAATCCCATTATATCCATAATAATAAGATCAGCAGGTAGACTCACGTTCCCTACTAACACATCACTATCAAGCATCACTCGGTTAGAGTGCATACGTTCACCAGAGGGTAATGCAACATTAAACACATGCATAGAAGGGGTAAACTGTACATCTAACTTAACAGCAAACGCAGATGCTATAAAGGAATGTGTCGCACCAGAATCTATTAAAGTAAAACAGGCACAGAGTTGATCAATATGGTACCTGACACCACAACAGGCTGGTCTTCATCACCCGACTCCATCATGGAGAATATCCTCGATTTCAACATAGCAGGGCCATTCTTTAAGGCTGGGCAGTCTCTATTGATATGGCTGACTTTGTTACAGTGGAAGCATCGGGTAATTCTAGGCTTCGGGCAATCTCTGTACGTGTGTCCAACCTCCTCAAAGTTGAAACACTTTCCTGTCCCAAATCTACACTCGCCCAGGTGACTCTTCAAACATTTTGGGCACTGGGAAAACTTCCTGGTATCCGGTACTTTCCTTCCTGTTCCTTGGTTACTTTGGTCTTCCCTGAGCCTCTTCATTCCTCTCTGCTGTTGGGGCTGGATGAACTTTCGCGGGGCTTCCTTTGATCCAGAACACTTCATTTCAGCTTCTTCCACCTCCAATGCTGTAGACACAACTTCACTGAATGACAGCCCTTTAGTACAACAAATTTGACTCCTCTGTAAATTTCCGGCTTCAGTCCATGGAGAAATCGAAACACCTTATCCTCATTCTTGTGAACAAAATGTCCATCAAACCTGGACAGGGACTCGAATTGCCTACTGTACTATGCCACAGACCCTGTCTGCTTCAAGTTCAGAAACTCTACCTTCTTTGCGGCCTGGACTGTGCTGTTAAAATATTTCTCATAGAAAATCTCCTTGAACTGAGACCAGGACATAGCCAGAACATCAGTGGTGGTCTCTATTGTCTCCCACCAAAGTTGAGCATCCCCAGCCAAATGGAACGTTGCCAGAGTGACTTTGTCTCCTTCTCTGATGTTGGGACATTTGAACATGCTCTCAATCTTCCTAAGCCACTCCTCAGCAACAATCGGATTGGGCGATTTTCCATCAAGTGTGGGCAGGTGTAGCCTCCGGAATCGGTCTCCTGAATGCTCACTACTAGAACTCGAGTTGGCACTTCCTTGTACTTCTCGGTTCAACAATACTCCCAACTGATCAGACTGTTGACGAACCAAATCGGTCTGTTGACGCACCAAATCCGTCAGCTACCTAATTACACTAGGATCCTTTTCACGTCCCGGATTTGGTATCTCTCTTGGTACTCTTGGTCTTCCTGGTCGTCTAGACATCTTACTAGATTCCTGTACAGAGTTAATTACACTCTTAAATATCTAATAGCTAAGGTTAACATAAACACTTACAGTTGTTGAAGTACTTCCATGCAACGATTGACACTGATGAGTAATCTTTTGAACGATTTAACTGAATGTCTCTGATACCATACTGTAACGCCCCGAATTATATAAACCCGGTTCGTTACTCATAATACTGAACCACACTATGACATTCTGAGAAAATTTCAAAATTTCACTCAACGGTCAAAGTTTGACCCTTAAAACGTTAAAACTTGCAGCGGAAATTCATTTGTATAAAACGACATTTAATAATTAATTAAAATATTAAAGACAATTGGTTGAAAGAAAGCAAAACAAAACAGAACACATCCACCGCTGAACAGTTCTAGCGATAGAAATAGAAACAAAAGGCATCCACCACTAAATAGTGTCAGCGGCAGAAGCAGAAACAAAATAATCTCAGCGGTGGACGTAGAGACTGAATATGTCTTCTACTAACGAACACCCACCGCTCACTTCAGTCGAACGACGCGTCGACTACACACATCCACCGGTCACAAAATGACAAAATCTATTACTCACATCTACGCTCACATCCACCAGTCACAAAACGACAAACTTTATTACTCACATCTACGCTCACATCCACCGATCGCAAAACGACAAACTCTATTACTAACATCTACGCTCACATCCACCGGTAGACTACATCCACCGATAGAAAACATCCACCGATCACAAAACGAAAAAACCTATTACTCACATCCACCGATCATAAAACGACAAAACCTATTACTCACGTCTACCGTTCGACAACATCCACTAATAGACTACATCCACCGATAGACTACATCCACCGATAGACTACATCCACCGGTGAACAGTAACACTCTAAACAAACAGACAACTCTGTCTACTAAAAGAACTTGTAAATTTTAACAGCAGCTATTCAAAACAACATAAATCCACAACTTTATAAATCCAGAATAACAATCTACAACTAAAACCAAATCTTGTTTTTCATAATCAGAAAAGCTCCAAAAATTAATAAAAACATTAAACTCCTGCTGTCATTAACATTCTTAGCATACTAAAACTGAACCATTGTTAACTAGACTTTCACACCTACTGACATTAGTCAAACCGCCTCATCAAAGCACCAAACCATGGCATAGCTGTGCTCCATCAACTTCACATATTCTTCAATACATTCAGAGAATTCACCTGTTGCAACTTCAGCACCCACATCACAAAACTCATCTATTAGCCTAATGCTAAGTAGGTAAAGCAACAATGAAATGATATGTTGAAACATAAATCCTAGACATGCAATTTTTACTTTCACATCTCAGTTGCATTCACGTTCTTTCTCTGATCTGATCCCTCAATTCCATTGGGAGTTGGATCATTTTTCCCAAAGTCATACATCCTCTTCATAAATTAAGGGGCGGATTAGTTCCCTTAACAGTTGATCTGATCCTAAATTCCATTGGGAAGCGGATCAATTTTTCCAAAGTCATACATCCTCTTCATAAATTAAGGGGCGGATTAGTTCCCTTAACAGCTGATCTATTACATTCTGTTCATACCTTGCCATGCATTACATGTAAATTCATTTTTGTGTTCTTTCCAAAACATGATACATGACATACAGAAAACATTCAAACAAGCATAAACCTACTGTTTTGTGATGTAGACCCAAAGGCACACGCATACTCTACTAACCTGGTTTTCTGAAAAAGTTTGGTTGCAAACTACTTTGGGTTTTGCTCAAACCTATAGCCGTAGACAGAGTATTAGTTAAGCTTCATTCTAAACTATCCTCAAATCTACCAGAACTCATAAGGAAACTAGTTTGGAAACTCAGATCATCAAGCATTCCTATTATGCCCCAAACGCGAACTAACTCTCACTTACAGCATTCTCAAAACTCATATTTAAAATCCCCACAATCATCGATAGTTACAATGTAGCAAGAAATCGAAGTAGAACTCATCTAGCTTGGAGAGAATGGGAGGGAAGATCGCTGAGAGAAACTCTGCTTAGCTGAGCTGAATGCTGAGAAAGGAAAATGAGAAAATAGTGGCGGCTAAACCTTATTAAACCCTCCCTTAAATACGTTATCCACTATAGATCTCCATTTACCATTATGCCCTTACTTAGTCACTCATTAACCTAATCAATAATTCTCTCAATTTCATCCATAAAGTGTACACTAATAGATGATAAGGTAAAATCAGTTCGATGGAACCAGGTGTTAAAAGGAAGAGTGAATTAGGAGGAGGGCTCACGTTGGAAGGCATGGAGCAAAGAAGGGTGTGGCCATTTTATAAAATTAAGAACTTGGGAGGAGAAAAATTAAAAGAAGGAAAAAGTTGAGGTTTTAAAGGTTAAATGGTTTGTCTTCTCTTTCACTTTTCTCTCCCACGGTTTTCTCCCAAGCTCTAAGTCTTCCATAGCCGATCCATCTTCCTCCTTCTCTTTAAATTTTCAAGGTGTTTTCAAGGTAAAATTGATTGGGTTTTGTTATTTATACATTTTAGGGTTAGTTTGTGATGTTTTTAAGGTGTTTTGAGTGAGTTTAAGGAGAGTTTGGAAAACCCTAAAAGGGAGCTCCGAAAATTTGGGTTCAAATGTTAGTTTCTTCCCAAATTTCTTGGTTTAATCCTTAAATGGTGTTAGTTAGGTTGTTAAGAGGAGGAGATTAAAGTTTGGAGATGAGTTTGGAAAAAACCGGTTTTGAAAGCATTGAACACCGGTTCTGTTTTGTACACTTCGAGTTGGCCAAATTATTTGGTTGGTTGATTTGAGTGTTTCAATGGATAGTAGACGTGTAGAGGTTTACAGATTGGGGTGGCACGTCGAAATCCGTTGAAAAACGAGAAACTTATGGCCGTTTGAAGTTGGAGGCTAGATATTATGCATAAAACTCGGATTTGAATGGTTAGGTTGAAAAGTTAATGTTAGTTTGGTTTAGTTAATTTCTTTAGAATCCCCTAGGGTGTTACTAAGTTAATTTTTCTTATTTGTTAGGTAATTGCACGAGTAATTTAGCAGCACAAAGTGACGGAACTTTTCTTGAGCAATCAGGTAAGTAGTGGATGCGTGTTTTGTTGCCTTCGAGCCTACACCATGGAACGGTAGGGATTGTTTGCTTGTTTGTTGTGTTTTGTTTTGAGTCGAGCATCGTGTGACATGCATCATTGTTTTCTAACTACGAAACCACGTGTTTCGCATGTTTGAGTGGTGAGAATGAAATGAAAAATAAGAAAATGGATATGCAATTTGGTCTAGAGTAGAATAGCCTCGTCGGGCAAGTGGCTCGTTGTATCACCCCGAGAGGGATCCTACGAGAGATGCTATGCTAAATTACGTAATGTGTCGTAAGTATGAATGTCTCGACCTGTTCGTGCTAGAAGGCACACTGAGGATTCTACGATCGATATGGGAGGGGATTCGATATGGCCATCCTGGATTGTTTAGAATGTGTGCCTCCGATCTTGCTCCGTGGGTCAAGGTGTGGCCGTCCTGGATTGTGTTGGGACGTGTGCCTACTTGATTCACACGCAAGTGAAAGATAAATGCAACAAGAATGAACTTAATACAACAGAGCGTGTAGAAACTGCATGTTAGGGTTGAATTGAGCATGCGTTGATTTAATGTGCATTATTTCCCTACTTGCTAAGCATTAGGCTTACTTTTGGTATTCTATGGTGTAGGTGACGATATTTTCCCAGGTGAGATAGACGAGATAGCCCAGGACTAGGCAGCAGTCGAAGGAGTACGGGGCACGCCGGTGCAGGCTATTGTCGAGGCGTCTCGGCCATTGTCTTCCGAGGGTTATGGGGGAGTTTTGGTATTTTGTCTTGTAAATATTTTCCTAGCTGTTTGAGATGTTGTGAATATGGTTCGTAAATGGTTTTGGAAATGGTTTGAATAGTCTTGACAATAGTTAAAATTGCAGGTTTTGGTTTTTTTGAAATTTTAGGCATTATGCCGCTCGTTTTGGTTTTAAAACAAACGACGTCGGGTTTAGTTTCTCTATTTTTCTTTATTAACGTTTTAAGTCAGTTTTTCAAGATTTTTATGGGACACAGAGTTAAGGGTGTCCGGATCGTGTGGTAAAAATTTTAGAATTTTTGGAGGTGTTTGACTTGATGAAAAATGAAGAAAAGTGAGGAAAGTTAAAAAAAAATGAAAAAAATGGCATTTTTGGCCGAAAAATCCGAGGAGGCCCGATCGCTCGCACGGCGCCCAGTGCGCGCCCAGCACAATGATTTTGAAATTTTTTTTAAATGTCCTATTTCTACTAAGTTTTGACCCGACCTTTTCCGACGTATTTTACGCACGTTTTCCAACATTTTTTGAGGGTTCGAAAAACTCAAAAATTGAGTCAAAATTTTACAAAAACTATTTTAAACATTGTTTTAAACACGGTTTTGGTTAGCAAAGTAGCGCACCAAGCCGGGTCGGGTTCGGGGGTGTTACAAAGAATCTTATAGTCGTTTTGAATAAACTGTAGGGGCTGAAACTACAAGTCCATTTCTTTTGATAACATCTTTTAAAATTCTAAGATGTTTGATGTGTTGATCTATAGTTTGAGAAAAGACTAAAATATCATCAATATAAACGATACAAAAGTCTGAATAATTTGAAAAAATATCATTCATAATATTTTGAAATTCGGGGGGAGCATTTTTCAATCCGAATGGCATAACATTCTATTCATAATGACTAAATGGAACAACAAAGGCCGTTTTGTATCGATCTTTTTCAGCTATTTGTATTTGCCAAAAGCCTGATTTGAGATCAAATTTTGAAAAAAGATGTGCATTTTGAAGTCTATCTAATAAATCTCTTTTGTTCGGAATTTGATATCTAATCCATTTTAGAATGTTATTTAAAGGTTTGTAATTTATAACAAGATGAGGAACTCCACGTTCTTGTTCAGCTTTGTTATTAACATAGAAAGCAGTACAACTCTAAAGAGAGTAACTCTTTCGAATAAGCTATTTTTCTAAAAGGATTTCTATTTCCTTTTTACATAAGATGCGATATTCATCTTTCATTTGACTAGGATGAGCTTTGGTAGGTATTTGTTTCTCATCAAAATTAGGTATATAAGTTAAAGAAACTATATGCTTCTTTCTATCCCAAAAAGCATTTAGAGAAGTATCACAGATTTCCTGTAAAATTTGATTTTCAATATCTTGTATTTTGATAATAATTTTAGGATTTTGTAATTGTTGGTCAAGTTTTAAACAATTAAATTCATCTTTGAGAAAATTTAATTGTTTTTCTTTATTTTGATATAAATGTTTTAATTCATTTATAATCTTTGTTTTAGGATCTGTGACAAATAAATAAACAACTTCTTGATTATTTATTGTACCATAAATACCTGTAGTATCAATTTTTTGAATAGGCATAATTTGATTAAGAAAAGTGTTCCTAATATTGCCTGTTATTGAAGATTTTTGACTAATAGAAAGGTTGTTTCTATTTGTGTCTCATTATTAGTGTAACGACCCGAGGAGGATCGTCACGTGTCATGACTTTCCTTTAAACTTATCCGTACTTTTATACCTCTGTAATCGGTGTATATTTTTTTTTATATATATATCAAATCTCATTCTAACTTAACTTAAGTTCGCTGAACAACCACATTTAGCTTTCACTCCTGCCGGTCGCTAAACGACAAACATCCAGTTGTTCTACCGGCCTGCACGTGCATCTCACATGATTCATTAGACATCTATCGGCAGGCACACATATTTGCATCTGCCGACGGTCACGTGCATCACGCGTGACCAATTAAATCATCACTCAATTACAACGACAAAAGACTGACTTATCTACCGATGACAAGGCACTCCACCTGCCGATGGCAACACACAACATCTGCCGATGGCATTTATACTACATCTTCCGATAGATTAACTCACATCATCTGCCGATGACGTGGCACTACATCTTCTGGTAGATTAACTCACATCATCTGCCGATGACGTGGCACTACATCTTCTGGTAAGGCGGAATGACATTTCCATCTTCCGGTATCTTGACCTACTACACATGCCGATCACTAGGCATATCGTCTGCTGATGACGTCAGCCGGAAGACAAATACTTTTCCTCTTCCGATGACGTCCTCCGGAAGACAGACTTACCCGACTCCCATCACAATCCTCCTGTCGATTTCTACACTTCAAAATAACACATCTCCTGCCGATAGACAAGTACTTTCATCTACCGACTACTAAACATTAACCTAACATCTTCTTCTTCCGGTAGACAAGCAAACTTCATCTACCGATTTCTAAACTCCATAATAACACTCACACCTTCCGATAGACAAATACATTTCGTCTACCGGCAGCACAAACATCATAACTTCAAACTTAATACCGGGACACCAACAGAATAAACCACAGATTCATTAAAACTCATACAGCGGAAGACTTAGTTAAAATCACTCATTCTATATTCTTATAATATACTCATAATCAGTATTCAAGCTAGACAAGTTCAAGCTCCATAATCATAAGTAACATCATCCTACTTAAACTTTTATGTTCATAGTTATCATTAAAACCTTAAGAGTAAAACCAGAGGGTCATAATCGCCATCCAGCCACAGACTTTCCACCCTGAGCACCTTCCAGCAACCAGCTTAAACTTCATCCTCAACTTTGTATTCCTCACCTGATATTTCTTCACCTACATCGTAAGGTGTAACTGTAAGCCTAAGGCTTAGTAAGGAATGCAAACTATTATGAGTTCATGAATGCATAACTTGGAGAAAAACATGCTCATAAGTCTTTTCTTTTCACGTACTTGTTCTTAATCATCATTCATAATCGTATCTCGTATTCATTGTTCATAATCATCATTCGTAGACATGCTCATATTCATCATTCCTTTCATCATTCATATTCTTCATTACATTATGTGGTTTAAGGGAGGATTTGTGCCGGTAAAGGGGGTTCGACAGTGAGTTTGATCATGGTCCCTACTGCGGGTCGTATTCATATGTCCTACTGCGGACTGTGACATACGCCGAACCACCCCCAACCCTCACTTAACCACGTTGCATAAGTTTTATCTTCTTATTTTATTCATGAGAAAACATATTTCAAAACATTTTCATATGCTTGAGAAGTAAAACATGATGCATAACATAAATGCACTTAATCATCGAACTAAGACAGGGGAGAACATCAGAATAACATAACCATATCCATCGACATTTCATCAAACATATAGAAGACAACGTTCACTAAATCTAACATAGTCCTTTGATGTAGGGCCCTATTGGCCGGAAACTTAGTACATTCACTTACCTGGATCCTTAGCAACTTGAATCACTTTCTCTTCAACTTCTTCACCTAAAACATTCCACATTATAGTAGTTAAAATCAAGTCCTAAAAGTTCTAATCGAAAGTCATCCTAGAATCTAGCAGCTAAGGTTCTCTGTGCAGTCTGAAATCCAAAACCGAAACAGCTAGATATAGCTATCGATTAAACGGGGTCGGTTATATAAAAGGTCCAGAATCGATTTAAAGGTGGCATTACCAAATGAAGATAAGGAACGATAACCAACTGACTTAGCCATTGAAGAACCCGAAAGTACAAGTTCAACTGAAAACAGAGTTCTAAATGACTACCCGGCATCTACATTGTCAAAATCTTACCTAGAATGCGGGTTACCGGAGTAGAGGCTGAAAAACCAGTTGCTGGGGAGGAAGAAAGTTCCAGAGAAGAAGGGAGTCGCCGAGAGGAAATGTCGGCTGCAGTGAGGTTTAAATGAGATTTAAGGTTTCCATTTTCTATTTATACCTAATCCTTCAATCTTTATTACAAAATTGCCACTCAACCTAGTTTTACTCAACTTGTAATGAATTTGCCTCAACATTAAATTTAATCATAAAGGTTAAATAAAGGGTAACAATGAGAATGGTCAGAAAATCACCTGGCCGAAATGTCGGGCGTTACAATTAGTGACAACGACTTTTGATAATTTATAATTTATTTTGAGTCTGCTACTCTCAGCAGCAGTAAGAGTTTGAACAGTTTTTTCGAAAAACTTTATTGGAATTAATCCTTCTTTGATACAATTTATATCAGCTCCACTGTCAATTAGAACGATAATACTTGGAATGTGATAATCTGTGACGACCCCCGACCCGATCGGGGTCCGAGAGCCATCACTCTGGGACATTTAACAAAAAACAAGATACATTTTTTTTTAACATAAATGAACAGAATATTAGGAAACAAACAGAAAACAGACTGAACTTTTAAGAGTAAAACCTTAAAGCTTAACAGAGAAGGAAAACATTTTTCAGAATTTGGAATCAAAACAGAGATAAAGAAACAGTTAAAAACTAGACTACAGAATGAATGGTAGAAGGAGAGCAGGAAGATTGGAAGCAAGGAGAAACGAAACAGTGCAATCGGTGGATATAATAAGACAAAAGACGAACAGTGTTCAGCGGAAGAGATTGAGTAATACTGGGTGGAAGAGGTGGTGATGTCAGCCGGAAGATGGGTGACGTCAGGCGGAAGATACAGGCAGCAGACAGAATTCGAAAGATATAAACAGTGGGTGACATCATCGGAAGAGGAGATGACGTCAGACGGAAGATGCCGGCAACAGATAGAATCGGAAGATATAAACAGTGGGTGACGTCATCGGAAGAGGAGATGACGTCAAACGGAAGATGCCGGCAACAGATAGAATCGGATGAGGTGATGACAGCAGCCGGAAGATGGATGACGTCAACCGGAAGATACAGACATTTACGTAATCGGCAGAAGAAAAACATATGGCAGAATAAGTGCTTGGTGGAAGATGCGAATAAGACAAAATGTGAACAGTGACTATCGGTGGATGATAAAATATTCAAGGCCAAATTGATAACATTTAGCAGGGAAACATATATAAACAGAAAGCATAACACAGAAGACATAACAAGGAACAGAAATACATTATCCACCTGTGGATGTGAACTATACTGTTTACCGGTAGAAGAGACACATAAAGCAGAAATGGAATTGGGCGGTAGAAGTAAATAAAACAAAAGTGAACAGTATAAATCGATAGATGTAGTTTTAAAAGGGTAACAGGCAGTAGTAGACATGATTTAAAGAAACGACGGGCAGCGGGCAGTGGTAGAAGTGATTTTAAAGAATAGCGAATGAAGTGATTTTTAAAACGGGCAGCGGGCAGCGGTAGATGTAATCAGAAGATATAGCTTTAAAGACCGAATTTGACAGCTCTTGGCAGAAAATGTATAAACAGGGAACCTCAAAACAGAAGGCATAAAGGTTTCAGACTTCCAAAACCCGATTCAAAACCAAGTTTTGAATCATACTTTACAAGTGACATGGGTTCAAGAAAACAAACTGCATGGATGGCTCTAAAACTCGAGACCATCCATGCACAACCCTAAAAGACAGATTTCCAAATAGTTCCAGAATATTTCAAAATGTACATACAACTGTCAAATACAGAGGTTTAAAAAACTTAAACATCAGAAACTATACATTATCCAAATTTCTAACAGAATCCCAACAGAGTTTTAAAACAAAACACCAGAATTTCAGTGGAGTTCACAGACAGAAATTTTATTCTAAAAACTTAAACCTCAAGACAGAAATATGCTTGGCTGCAGCAACCAAACCCCCATGAGCTCGATCCACCAGCCACCTATTTATCAGTCTGAGGCACAAAGTCCTCATCTTCGGGTTCAGTACCTACATCAGGGAGTTCACCTATGAGTCTAAAACTCAGTAAGAACATATAAAACGATGCAGTGATGCATATGCTATGCATGAACTTTCAGAAATACAGTGACAGTACAAAACATTACGTTTCAGTGGCAGAGAGGTATAAGTGAGGCTTATAGGGGAACTGGCGAACAGCGGGTGCACTATCAGGCACAAACAGTAATACAGAACAGAACAGAAACAGATCTGGGGGCCAGTCCCCGTCCCGCACTTAACCAATACATTTCAGTCAGATTTTATCTTGTTTAGTTTCAAACAGTGTACAGAAAACGGTTTTGCATGAACTTTCGGGAAAAACGTGAATGCATGATCGAGTACAGTGCTTCAACTTAAACAGCAAAGAACAACAATTAAAACAACAGAAACATAACAGGGAAACACAGAACATAACTCTAATCCTTCTACCCAAAATCACCCGACAGAAGAAATTCCTAGTACCTCCTTGATGTAGGGCCTTAAGGGCCAACCTACCGATATCAACTTACCTGTTTGCTGCAATGCAATATGCTTGAATGTCACTGGAACGATCGGACCTGTTTGCTTAAGCAAAAAATCGAGAAAAACCTAGGAGATCGAAGGTGCTTCGATGGTTTCTTGTTGACTGGGAGAGGATGCCGAGAAGAGAATGGAGAGAGAGTAGAGAAGAGAAGTGAAGAGGGTTTCATGTAGGAGGTGGAGTATGTCTTGTTCAGCAAGTTGCCAAGTGTCAGTGGCATATTGGTTTCTTCCCACCAACCTTAATTTCTCTCCAATTTGCCATTCCATTGGTTTTTAACTAAAACATTATTTAGTTAGTCGATTCCGATTCGGTCTCACGAATCCCCTTCATTCTATTACTCACATCGACAATTTTATTAAAAACAGTCATTGCATTAATATCGGAGTAATCCTGATTAATTATTCGGGGAAATAATTATACGGAAAAATACCGGGTGTTACATAATCTTTGATAATAAGGGTTATTTCAACAAACCATTTTGATAGGTGACTTTGTTAAGAAGATGTAAAGCTTCATAAGGCAGACAATCTTCTACATGAGCAATGTCATTTTTTGCTAAAGAAATTTTGGAAGAGGAAGAGGAAGATTCTCCTATTTCTCTTAATTCATTTTGAGTTTCAAGACGAATTAATCTATCTTCAACATTCATTTGAACTTGATAATAATGATTTTTAATTTGAACAATTTCATATTTTAAATTGTTTATTTCATGTTGTAAGTCCTGAATAGTAACAGGTTTTGAAATTTTAAATTTTTCAATTCTGTTTAACATGTCAGCAAGACTATAATATTTTGGAGTAAATATTGGAATATCTGTCTCAATATGTTTTCCTTGAGAGGAATTTTTACTATTTGAAACAATCATCATTTCAATGATTTTGGTTCTAAAAGCAGGATCAGGAATTTGATCTAAATTGTCAATAATATCCTGTTGTGATTTGGTTAAAACATTTAGAGTTAACATATTACAACATTTGTTATTACATTCTGCCTCATCAGAATCAGAGGATGAAGAGGAGGAGGAAGTAGAGTATTCTTCTTCACTGGACTCAGAATCAGAAGAATTTAATAACACTTTTGATAATTGAATTTTAAGACCTTCGTCTATGTTCAATTCTTCAAGTTTCTTTTGAGTTTTACAATTTTGTGCATAATGACCATATTTTCCACATTTGTAACATTTAACTGTTTTTATATTTTTTCCTTTTTGGTTTACTATTGGGTTTACTATTTGAAAGCCAATTCTTTTCAAAATTACTTTTTGATTTCTTCTTTTTTGGAGGTGGTTCAATACCATGCATATTTTGGCGTTCGGTTTTGTTTGGTCTTGATTTTCGATTTGTTTGAGGTTTATTAATATATTTTGTTTTCTTTATTTTTTTTGGATAATTTACTGAAATATTATAGGCGAATTGATCACAAAATTCTTCTATTTCTTTTCTTCCAGTTAGATTTTATTTTTTAAGTTGATATTGCAATTTCATATCATTGCAGAGGGATAATCCTTCTTGTGTTGCTATACTAATTAGATGACCATAAGTACAAGAAGACCAAGGAATATGACCATCATTAATATCTATTAATTTTTGTCTTATCTTTTGAGCAAATAGAGGTGGTAAACCATCTATAAATTTTGCTTTCCAATATTCAAAATTAGCATCTTTTCTTTGCATAACTTTTGCTAGGAAAACATCTTTATACCATCTAAAATGGGTTAAATACGGACATCTAAGATTTTGTAATAATTCTCTATTCTTTTCATCACGTTGCTCAACAACACCAAGAAAATGGAGAATTATAGCTTGGATAAGGGAGAAGACACAATCTTCTGTTTGTGAAGTTGTTTGGTGAGTGATGAGTTGTCCTTGTGGATCAACAGATTCAGAAACTATATTTTCTATTTTGACAGCTTTAAGAATTTCATTTTGTTGATCGAGAGATAAGTAATTATCCCACCATCCTTTTAGAGATCCAGTAAATCCGTTTATAAGGAAAATAGCAATACTACGATCTCCATTTTGAGCAGCTCTACAAACTGAAGGGTACATTAACATTTGATGTATGAGATCATACATTTGATATTCAGTCAATCCATCAATATTCCATTAATAGATTGATCGAGCATTATAAGATTTTTGTTCATGATAAAAAGTCTCTTCAAATAATAAATCTTGAGGAGTAGGTCTTTTGTAATAAGTACAACGAACTGAATCGGCACCTGGACCATTATCATAATTGACTCGATTAATTTGATGATCATTTGATGGATTATAAATTGGAGGATAATATGTTTGAACATTATTGAAGGAGTCTTCTATTTTTTTGAAATGAGAATCATTATCAGATTCAGAATTGACATCCTGTTCTTTAGTATTTAATGTATTAATTTTTAAAGTTTGCATTCTTTTGACTAAGGCGTCTAAGAATTTTTTATCCATATCAGGATTTTTTAAATTAAATTTGTTAAGTGGGATTGGAGATTTAATATCTGGTTTGATAATGATGGGAACAGATTTTGTTTGTGAAGTGGATGCTTCTTCTTTTGTAGGAATAATTTTATTTATTTGTTGTTCAATTCTATTTAATTGATTACCTACTGATTGTAGATTAATATTTGTAAAATTATTTTGTTTAACTACAATATCTTCTCCGACTTTTGTTTTAGTTGTATCTACTAAAGGAATTGTTTCAATAGTTATTTATTCATTTTTTAGAACTATTGGTTCTAGAGGAGGATGAATGGATTTGGAACTAGTTCCATTATTTTTGACCCATTTCATTTGATATTTCTCAAATGCTTCGAGAACATTGACATCAGTATATATATCACGATAATGATGCCAAAACCATTTTGGAAAAACATTAAAGTTTGATTTTGTTCTAAATAAGCATAATATTTATTTACTATTTGTTTAATTTTATTAGCCGAATAATGTTTGTGAAACCATTCTGCAAAGGGTCTATGTTTTGGTTAATTAACTTCGTCCCAATTAATTAGACGGGGAATAGCAACATTTGTACTTAACATATTGCTTTCGATGACTATAGTTTTACCGATTTCTTTTTTGATAATAGCATTTGGACATAATGGGTTCATAACTTTGTAATGAATTCGATAAATGACTGCAATCGTTTCTGATCCAGGCATAAAATCATATCCATGAGTTTGAATTTGAAGAGTTAAAGCTTCAAATATATTTCTATCTGTTAAAGACAGAGTAAAATTTGGATATACATTAAAATGTATTGGACTATGACATAAACTGGTTTGAATAATTCCCATCAAGGATGTAACACCCGGCATTTTGGCCATGTAATAATCTGTTGAATTATTGTATGGATTTAAATTGCCATAAATACGATAACAACTTCATTGGAAAATGTTGGAGCATTTAGTGGGGGGGAACCAAACTAATGTGTAACTAAACAAAACACTAAGTTTAAAATGCATGGAAGGGTAAATTGTGGAGAAATTAAGGTTGGTGGGAGATAGCCAATGGTTGAGTGACATCTGGCAACTTGTTGAAGAAGCTAAGTTCTTCCTCCTACGTGAAACCCTCTTCATTTCACTTCTCTGCTCTCTCTCCATTCTCTTCTCGGCATTCTCTCTTCCAGTCGTCAATCAGCCATCGAAGCTACTTCGATCTCCTCGGCTCCTTTCTATTTTTCTACTAGGGTAAGCATCTTTTAAATGCTAACAAGTTTGGATAAGTTTAAAGTGAGTTTTGGTTGGAGTGAAGGATAGTGATACTTTGGTAAAACTCATTGTTTTTGGATGAAAACACACCGATTTGTTTTCTAAGGGTTTGAATGAGTTTGGAACAAATTCTTCTAACTTATTTGTTAGCATTTGCAGCTTGTTTATTTTCTGAACGTGAATGTACAGGTTCGAGCATTTCCAAGACGTTCAGGACTATCAACTCTGCAGCAACAGGTAAGTTCATATCCGTAGGCTGGCCCTTAAGGCCCTACATCTCGGAGGTACTAGGTTTTACATTCTGTTGGCTGGTTTCGGGTAGAAGGGTTAGAGTTAAGTTCTGTGGTTTCTGTTCAGGTTTCTGTTGTTTTATCTTCTTGTTCTCTGCTGTATCAACTGTAAGCACTGTAAATGTCCATGCATACACGATTTTCTGAAAGATCATGCAAAACTATTTTCTGTACATGGTTTTGAAAGTAAGCAAGATAAAATCTGACTGAAATGTACCGGTTAAGTGCGGGACGGGGACTGACCTCCAGATCTGTTTCTGTACTATACTGTATTACTGTTTGTGCCTGATAGTGCACCCACTGTTCGCTAGTTCCCCTATAAGCCCCACTTATACCCCTCTGCCACTGAAACGTAATGTTCTGTACTGTCACTGTATTCTGAAAACCTCATGCATAGCATTTTGCATCACTGCATATATATATATATATGTTCTTACTGAGTTTTAGACTCATAGATGAACTCCCCGATGTAGGTACTGAACCCAAAAATGAGGACTTCGTGCCTCAGTCTGATGAATAGGTGGCTGGTGGATCGAGCTCATGGGGATGTGGTTGCTGCAGCCAGACACAAATTATGTCCTGAGGTTTAAATTTTTAAAGCATAGTCTATATCTGTAAAGTTTTCTGAAAATTCTGGCTTCGTTGTAAAAACTCTGTAAAAACTTCCGTTTTGGGAAAGTCTGCAAATATATGTTAGGTTCTGTACTGATCGTCAGATTTTAAAACAATGTACAGATTTTGATGTCTAAGTTTTTAAAACTACTGTATTTGACAGATGAATTCATGTTCTGAATAATCTTAAATTGTTTGGAGTATTATCTGTTAGTTTGTGCATGGATGACTTCTGGTTTTGGAACTATCCATGCAGTCTGTTTCCTTTGAATCTGCTAATTGTAAAGTGTGCACTACATCCTTGTGTAGATTCGGGCATTGAAGGTTTATAACTTTCTGTTTGTGCTGTATTTGACAGTTGAACGATGTTTTGAAGTATTCTGAAATGGTTTGGAATATTTTCTGTTAGCTTATATATGAATGATCTCTAGTTTTAGATCTTTTATGTAGAGTGAAATTCCTTGAGTTTCTGTCATGTTCTCTGTTGTGTTCGAGATCCATGTTTTGATGTGGTTCGAGAAATCTGGGACTTCTATGTCTTCTGTTTTAAGCTCTCTGTCTATATGTTTCCCTGTCAAAAGTTGTAAATTTGCCTTAAAAACTACATCTTCCGATTTCATCCATCGCTGCCCGCTGCCCGCTTGTTTTGCTGCCTTTAGAAATCATGTCCACCGCTGCCCTTAAAATATTGTCTTCCGCCCAGTTTATTTACAGTTTCTGTCTGTATCTTCCGGTTGACGTCACCCATCTTCCGGCTGACATCATCACCTCATCTGATCTCATCTACTGTTTGTATCTTCCGGTGATGTCATCCATCTTCCGGCTGACGTCATCACCTTCCGCCGATTACGTTTACTATCTGTATCTGTCGATGACATCATCACATCTTCCGATGACGTCATCACACATTCTGATTCCATCTGCTGCCTACATCTTTCGATGATGTCATCCACATCATCCGGCCACGTCATCTGCCTAAATCTTCCGGTATCATTTCTGCTTGCATCCACCGATTCCACTCGATGCCTGCTTCTTCTGTCAACACCTTCTGCCAGTTTATTTACTTTTGTTTTCATCACTTCCTGTTTTTCTTCTATCATCCATTTTGCATTCCGATTCTTTTAACTATTTTTTTTTTCGTTTGATTTCGAATCCAGGGAACTTTCTCTCCCACTGCCAATGTGTTAAAAGTATAATGTTCTCCTTCTGAAAACTTTTAAGGAGTTGTCTTAAAAGTCCGGTCTGTTATGTTAAAAAAAAAAACATAGTCCCTGTTTTCTGTCCCGAAGTGACGACTTGGTTCTCAGATTCCGATCGGGATCCGGTTTCGGGCTGTCACAAAGGAAGATTTCCAGTTATTGTTTCTAGCATCCCTTAAATTGGCTTGAATACTAATATTTGATCCTGGTAAAGTTAAGGGTTTTAAAGCAATTTGGATTAACCCTATGTGAACATATTTGTATTTTTGCAGATAATTTTGCATATCACTCAAACATAAAAGTTTAATGAGAGTATTTTTCGTTGTCTAAATGTTGTGAAAAATATGTTCGCAAGTGTACGAGTCGCAACAAACAATATAGTGATAACTAAAGTGTCGAACCCACGAGGACTTGTAATTAATAATCGAAATAATTAATCTTAATTCTAAATTGAACACACGTTTTATGATTTTCAAAGATTGAAATTAAACTAAATAATTAAAACAATAAAAATGAACTAATATAAAATAACAAAATAGATAAAATGAGATTAAATCAAATTGATAAAAGCCTAGGTACTACGATTTTACCAAGACAACAGTTATTTCAGTTCTTCGCAATTATATTCATAAATATTCTTCCTATGTTGATGATCGATTTCACTAAATTCTAGTACAATCTCTCTCGAGCATTGCATAGTTTATCTGATTAATGGGTTATCACTTCTCAGTCTCAAATCCTACATTAATCAAATACAAATAAATCAAGAAATCACAATGATCACATCAATACCGTTATTATCTCTAGCTTACGTATATTTATGACATTAATTTCAGTGCTCGGGTATTTATCACCTCTCGGTCTCAAAACACCCCAAAAATCAAGTAAAGATTGGCCAGAAATTTACCGGCTTTAAGAACAGAAATTATGTAACACCCGACAACTTCAACCAGGTGACTTCCTAAACTGTATTAACGGTCACGAATATTCAATCTTCACGGTTTAGGGTTTTATGCCAAGCTTAATTAATTACATGTGGTTCTAAACTAGGTTGTGTGGAAAAGTTGTAATAATGGAGGATTGAGGCCAGTATTTAAAGAAAAAGGAAAGGATTCAAACCTCATTTAAACCACTGTAGCCGACATCCCCAATTCCCGACGATTTCTTCTCTCCAAAGCTCTCGCTCTCTGTCAACTGGAAATCCCTCCTTCGACGATCGGTTTCCTTGCTGCTTCTCGGCTACCTTGTGCTCCAGGTACGAGTTCGCCAATGTAGCTATCTTTCAATCGTTAAGCTCTGTTTCAGCTATGTGTTGAGGTTCTGGATTCTTCAATGGCCGAGTATTAGTAAGGATATTTAAAATCTGAATGTAGTAATGTCATTCCGAATCGATTTTGGACATTAAACAAACAACCCTGAGATATCGCTTATCGAATATGTTTGTTCTGGGTTTTGGATTTCAAACTGCATAGAGAACTATACTAAGGATTCGGGAGTGACTATAGCTATTAGATCCTAGGATGACTTGCAATTAGAACTAATAGGATTTTGTTTTAACTACTGCAATGTAAATGTTTTAGGTGAGGAAGTTGGAAGAGAAAGGAGCTCAAATTGCTAAAAAGACCAGGTAAGTGAATGTATAAGATTGCCGGCCATTAGGGCCCTACATCACAAGGATGCTAGGTAGAAACCGATACGATGATTAGAAGTTATTTAAGCTACTGTCTGTTACTTATGTTGATGTTGACTTAATGGCATGGTTTCCCGTCGGATGAATGCGCTACTCTGTGGCTTGATGATTTAAGAATCTTCATGTCCATGCATCATGAATGTTTTATGCATATGAAAATGTTTTAAGAGCATGTCTTCGCATGAACAAGATAAGAATATAAAATATATGCAACGTAAATTAAGAGAGGGTTGGGGGCGGTTTGGCGTATGTCACTGTCTAAAAGAAGGACCATGATACGACCCGCAAGGGAACTATGTGCACTCTCACTGTCAAACCCCCTTTACTGGCACAAATCCCTCTTAATCCACACAATTTAAATGAAGAATATGATCAATGACTATGAATGAAGAATATGATCAACGACTATGAATGAAGAATATGATCAATGACTATGAATGAAGAATATGATCAATGACTATGAATGAAGAATACGATCTATGACTATGATTGATGAATATGATCCATGACTATGAACGATGATTACGAGCAAAGATATGAATAAGAAAAGACTTATGAGCATGTGATTTCCCAAATTATTCTTTCGTGCATCCATGTTAGTGTTGCATTCCTTACTAAGCATTAGGCTTATAGTTAAACCTTATTATGTAGGTGAAGAGTTAGCAGGTGAGGATTCCCAGTCCAGAGATGATGTTTAAAGCTGGTTGCCGGAGGATGCTCAGTATGACAGTGCAAGGCTGGGCAGGCGACTAAGACCCCTGGTTATGCTCATAGTATGTTGGTGAAGTTTATGATAAACAGATGTCTAAGAAAAGTAGAATTTCTTATAACCATGAGATTTAGACTTGAATGATTTGACTTAAGAGTATGATGATGATTTTAAAGATTATTGAATGGGTTGTTTTGCTTAAGCCTTCTGCTATGCGTATTTTGGACGAGTTTATGATTCTTACTCCTTGAGGTTATAGTTACTAAGATAAGATTTGGGTGAGTTGTGGTATTTTCTATTGGATGAAGTTGTTAGATGATTATAGTGTTTTCTGCTGTGTGACAGAAGCTGGATAAAGAAATCATCCGGCTGACGTCATCGGCAGATGTAGAGTGTTTAAGTTACCGGATGATGTAAGTGTTATTTCATCGCCCAGTGACCGGTAGATGTAGAGTGTTTAAGCCATCGGATGATGAAAGTGCTATTTTGTCGTCTAGCGATCGGCAGATGTAGAGTATTTAAGTTACCAGATGATGAAAGTGCTATTTTGTCGTCTAGCGATCGGCAGATGTAGAGTATTTAAGTTACCAGATGATGAAAGTGCTATTTTGTCGTCTAGCGATCGGCAGATGTAGAGTATTTAAGTTACTGGATGATGTAAGTGCTATTTTTTTGTCTAGCGATCAGTAGATGTAGAGCGTTTAAGCCATCGGATGATGAGAGTGTTATTTTGTCATCTAGTGATCGGCAGATGTAGTGTAATAAAGTCACCGAATGATGAGGATGTTATTTGTCGTTTAGTGACCGGGTCATGTTTTTAATTATTCACGTAAGAAGCACATGTTCACCGGATGATGTCCCCTTATTTCACCGGATGATCTAAAGAGTCTCTTTACCGGATGATATAAACATGGTTTTGTCGTCTAGTGACCGGTAGATGTGGTTTTATTCCTCAATCGGTAGGTGCAGTCTAAAGGTTTAAGTTTCCCTTCACCAGCCGATACACATTGCACGGCCCGCCGGTAGATGCGTAAAGTATTCCTTTGCCGAATGATGTCTAGTGAATTATGTACGACATTTTGAGTTAAGTTATGTTTCAAAAAAAAATATATTACTGAAAATGAGTAGAGTGTGAGTAATAAGAAATAAATGATTAAGAAAGATATGGTTTATGTGACGACCCCTCTGGGGTTGTTACAATTATGGTATCAGAGCAAAACCGGGTTCTAAAACCGATTTTGCAGACTGCCTTCTAGCACTGACTGTCACATGAGCACACTCCAGCAACTGTAAGTACTTATGATTTCAGTAAATGTCATTAAGTTAAGATGTATCTATAATGATTTGTTTAGGAATCCCAGAATGGTTAGAGGTCAGCAGAGAGAGACCAATGAGGATAGCAATGCCATTGCTCAGTTGACAGAGTTGGTCATGCGCCAATCTCGCCAGATCGAACAGCTAATGACTGCTAGAGAGGAACAAGGCAACTCCAGTACTAATGCAACTCATGGTCATGGGGGTGAGCGTTTCCACCGGCTTCGACCCCCGGTGTTTAATGGACATGTTTCAGATCCTATTTATGCTGAGGAGTGGGTTCGAAAGATATAAGACATGTTTAAGTACGCAAAGGTTGATGAAGGAGATAAGGTCACATATGCTGTCTTTCATTTGGAATTGGGAGCAAGGCATTGGTGGGATTCAATCCAGAATACCGCTAATGCAGGAGCTATGACCTGGGAAATGTTTAAGACTGCCTTCTTTGACAAGTACTTCAATAGGACTGTTCGGGCCAACAAGAAGAAGGAGTTTATGAATCTACGACAAACTGGCTCTGTGACGGACTACATATGCAAATTTGATGCTTTATCACAGTTTGCTCCCCGAATGATTGAGGATGATGAGGACTGGATTTACCAATTTGTTCAAGGACTGAAGCCGAGTTTGTACATGAAAGTAAAGACTGCTGGGATACACAATGTACCATATGGTGAAGTGACGGCTAAGGCCTTGGAGCTGGAAGAGGCAGAAATGACAGCATATGCCCAGCGTGAGCAGCCAAGAAAATTCACGAAGGAAACTCAGCCGCCACCACGTCAGAACAAAGGATGGCAGCCGCAACAGAACAGGGGACCACAACAACAACAAGGTATAAAGAGACCCTTCAATCCAAATGATGATCAGGGAAAAGGAAAGCGACCAATAGCCCCTCAATGCCCCACCTGTCAGAAGAACCATCCCGGCAAATGTAAGTTACTTTCTGGCCGCTGTTTTAGATGTGATAAGGTCAGACATGTAGTCAGAGACTGCCCCATGCCACCCGATCCAAACCGAGCAAGAGTAATGCCCCGAGTCTTTGCTATGATGGAAGACGAAGACACCATGTAGCATATAGTCATAACAGGTACAATTATGATCTGTGGTGTTTCTGCTTATACACTTATAGACACGGGTGTCACACATTCATTTATTGTGACCTTGTTTGCGTGTAAGCATAAGTTAGAATACTTGCCAGCTGATAGGCCATATAGTGTGATGTTACCATCGGGAAAGTCCTTGTATTCTGGGCAGATATTGAAAGGCGATATTGTGTCCCTAGGAGATAAGAAGTTATATGTAGAACTGATTGTAGTTGACATGAAGGGATATGAAGTTATATTAGGAATGGATTGGTTATCCCGGCATTATGCCACGATAAGTTGTAGGTCTGGATTAGTCGAGTTTCGACCCCCTAATGGAGATCAGTACACTTTTCAAGCTATCCCGAAAATAAGTAAGATACCAATTATATCCTCGCTAGAGGCTCAGCGGTTATTGAAAGATGGTTGTGAGAGTTATCTAGCCAGTGTGATCGATAATCGAGTAAAGAACAAAGTAGAGCTACAAGATATTTCTATAATTAGAGAGTTCCCTGACGTGTTTATGGATGATTTGCCAGGATTACCGCCCGATAGAGAAATAGAATTTGTAATTGAAACGTATCCCGAGGCATTACCCGTATCTAAGAATCCTTATCGCATGGCACCTGTCGAGCTAAAGGAGTTAAAAGTCCAACTACAGGAATTAGTAGACAAGGGATTCATACGCCCTAGTAGTTCTCCCTGGGGTGCACCTGTGTTGTTCGTTAAAAAGAAAGATGGTTCCCTCATAATGTGCATAGTCTATAGAGAGCTAAATAAGTTAACCATTAAGAATAAATACCCCTTGCCCCGTATTGATGACTTGTTTGACCAATTGCAAGGAGCTAAAGTGTTTTCAAAGATTGATTTGCGTTCGGGGTACTATCAACTGAAGGTTAAGGAAAGTGATATACCTAAGACAGCTTTTAGGACCCGCTATGGACATTATGAATTCCTTGTGATGTCGTTTGGGTTAACCAATGTACCTACAGCTTTTATGGATTTGATGAATCGAGTGTTTTGTGATTACTTGGACAAGTTTGTGATTGTATTTATAGATGATATTCTCATATACTCACAGACTGAGGCTGACCATATGGAACACTGAAGGATAGTTTTGACCACCCTGAGACAGCAACAATTTTATGCCAAGTTATCCAAATGTGAGTTTTGGTTGTATAAGGTTAACTTTTTAGGCCATGTCATTTCTGCTGAGGGTATATCAGTAGATCCAACTAAGATTCAGGCTATTAAGGACTGGCCACAGCCAAGGAATGTTAGTGAAGTCCACAGTTTTCTTGGTTTGGCAAGCTATTATAGGAAGTTTATTAAGGGATTTTCTATGATAGCTAAGCCTTTAACTAGTTTGACAAAGAAGGACACCAAGTACTCTTGGACCGAAGCTTGTGAAGATGGCTTCCAGACACTTAAGCTGAAGTTAACGACAGCTCCACTTTTGACTCTCCCAACTGAAGGAGGAAAGTTTAGTGTTTATTGTGATGCATCCAAAGTTGGACTGGGGTGTGTTTTGATGCAAGAAGGCAAGGTTATAACGTATGCCTCTAGGCAGCTAAAGAATTATGAACAGAACTACCCCACTCACGATTTTGAATTAGCCGCAGTTGTGTTTGCATTAAAGATTTGGAGACATTATCTGTATGGACAACAGTGTGAGGTATTTTCTGACCATAAAAGCCTGAAGTACCTCTTTACTCAAAAGGAATTAAACATGAGACAGAGACGTTGGTTAGAATTTGTTAAAGACTATGACTTCGAAATTAAGTATCATCCAGGCAAGGCTAATGCTGTAGCCGATGCTTTAAGCAGAATGTCAACGACAATGCAACCCGCATTATCAACCATGTCTATACCTTTGAGGAAGGAAGTTCAGAGGTTCGAATTGGAAATAGTTTCTGAGCTGTCAGCTTTACTGGCTGATTTATTTATCCGAACAACTATTTTTGACAGGATCAAGGAGGCACAACAAAAGGATTCGAAGGAGAATAGTAGCATGATGAATAAGTTAAAGGACGTCTCCTTGGAGTTCAGTCTCTCTAGTGATGGCACTTTGAAATTTAAGAACCGATGGTACATTCCGAATGATAAGGAGTTGCGTGAGTTGATCTTGGCTGAAGCTTATTCTTCTTCCTTTTCTGTGCATCCTGGTAGCACCAAGATGTATCGGGATTTAAGGTTACATTATTGGTGGCCAAATATGAAGAGGGATGTTGCTATGTATGTGGAGTCATATTTGATATGCCAACAGGCTAAGGCAGAACACCAACGCCCAGGAGGTACCCTTCAACCCCTATCAATCCCTGAATGGAAGTGGGAAAACATTGCTATGGATTTTGTAGTAGGTTTGCCAAAGACAACTAAAGGACATGATAGTATTTTGATCGTGGTTGATAGAATGACAAAGTCGGCACACTTTATACCTGTAAGAATGACTTTCACAATGGACCAGCTTGCTGATCTGTATGTCCAAGAAATCATCAGATTGCATGGAGTTCCTTTATCTATTGTATCCGATCGTGATCCTAGATTCACCTCAAGGTTTTGGCAAAGCTTACAAGGCACATTAGGATCAAAATTATCTTTCAGCACTGCCTTCCATCCACAAACCGATGGACAATCTGAACGGAAATTTCAAATACTTGAGGATATGTTGAGGGCATGTGTGCTTGAGTTCCAGACATCATGGAGTCGATACCTGCCATTGGTTGAATTCTCTTACAACAATAGTTACCAATCCACCATAGGTATGGCACCTTATGAGGCACTGTATGGCAGGAAGTGCAGGTCATCTTTGTATTGGGATGAGGTCGGTGAAGCAAAACTCCTAGGTCCCGAGATTTTGCAACAGATGTCGGACAAGATTGCCACTATTAGGAAAAGAATGATAACTGCATAGAGCCGACAGAAGAGTTATGCAGACCAGAGGAGAAGAGACCTTGAATTTTCTGTTGGCGATGAAGTTTTCCTGAGGATTTCACCATTTAAAGGAGTTTTAAGATTTGGTAAGAAAGGAAAGCTAAACCCACGATTTATTGGACCATTCCTCATCTTAGAAAGGATTGGCAATACGGCATATAGATTGCAATTGCCTCCATCGCTGGAAAAGGTGCATAATGTTTTCCATGTGTCAATGTTAAGGAAATGCATACGGGATCCTACACATGTTGTTAAGCCAGTGGATGTCGAAATTGAACCATCGTTAATGTATGAAGAGAAGCCAGTGCAAATTTTGGAATCTGCAGTAAAAACTCTGAGGAATAAAGAAATTCCACTGGTGAAAGTTTTATGGATGAATCATGGTATCGAGGAAGCCACATGAGAAAGACAGCAGGACATGATGGACAGATATCCTGAACTCTTCGCTTGATCAATTTTCAAGGATGAAAATTTTGTTTAAGGAGGGGTAGATGTAACACCCGACAACTTCAACCAGGTGACTTCCTAAACTGTATTAACGGTCACGAATATTAAATCTTCACGGTTTAGGGTTTTATGCCAAGCTTAATTAATTACATGTGGATCTAAACTAGGTTGTGTGGCAAAGTTGTAATAATAGAGGATTGAGGCCAGTATTTAAAGAAAAAGGAAAGGATTCAAACCTCATTTAAACCACTGTAGCCGACATCCCCAATTCCCGGCGATTTCTTCTCTCCGAAGCTCTCGCTCTCTGTCAGCTGGAAATCCCTCCTTCGACGATCGGTTTCCTTGCTGCTTCTCGGCTACATTGTGCTCGAGGTACAAGTTTGCCAATGTAGCTATCTTTCAGTCGTTAAGCTCTGTTTCAGCTATGTGTTGAGGTTCTGGATTCTTCAATGGCCGAGTATTAGTAAGGATATTTAAAATCTGAATGTAGTAATGTCATTCCTAATCGATTTTGGACATTAAACAAACAACCCTGAGATATCGCTTATCGAATCTGTTTGTTCTGGGTTTTTGATTTCTAACTGCATAGAGAACTATACTAAGGATTCGGGAGTGACTATAGCTATTAGATCCTAGGATGACTTGTGATTAGAACTAATAGGATTTTGTTTTAACTACTGCAATGTAAATGTTTTAGGTGAGGAAGTTGGAAGAGAAATGAGTTCAAATTGCTAAGGAGACCAGGTAAGTGAATGTATAAGATTCCCGGCCAGTAGGGCCCTACATCATAAGGATGCTAGGTAGAAACCGATATGATGATTAAAAGTTATTTAAGCTACTGTCTGTTACTTATGTTGATGTTGACTTAATGGTATGGTTTCTCGTCGGATGAATGCACTACTCTGTGGCTTGATGATTTAGGAATTTTCATGTCCATGCATCATGAATGTTTTATGCATATGAAAATGTTTTAAGAGCATGTCTTCGCATGAACAAGATAAGAATATAAAACTTATGCAACGTGAATTAAAAGAGGGTTGGGGGCGGTTTGACGTATGTCACTGTCCAAAAGAAGGACCATGATACGACCCGCAAGGAAACTATGTGCACTCTCACTGTCAAACCCCCTTTACCGGCACAAATCCCCTCTTAATCCACACAACTTAAATGAAGAATATGATCAATGACTATGAATGAAGAATATGATCAATGACTATGAATGAAGAATATGATCAATGACTATGAATGAAGAATACGATCTATGACTATGATTGATGAATATGATCCATGACTATGAACGATGATTACGAGCAAAGATATGAATAAGAAAAGACTTTTGAGCATGTGATTTCCCAAATTATTCTTTCGTGCATCCATGTTAGTGTTGCATTCCTTACTAAGCATTAGGCTTATAGTTAAACCTTATGATGTAGGTGAAGAATTAGCAGGTGAGGATTCCCAGTCCAGACACGATGTTTAAAGCTGGTTGTCGGAGGATGCTCAGTATGACAGTGCAAGGCTGGGCAGGCGACTAAGACCCCTGGTTTTGCTCATAGTATGTTGGTGAAGTTTATGATAAAAAGATGTCTAAGAAAAGTAGAATTTCTTATAACCATGAGATTTAGACTTGAATGATTTGACTTAAGAGTATGATGATGATTTTAAAGATTATTGAATGGGATGTTTTGCTTAAGCCTTCCGCTATGCGTATTTTGGACGTGTTTATGATTCTTACTCCTTGAGGTTTATAGTTACTAAGATAATATTTGGGTGAGTTGTGGTATTTTCTATTGGATGAAGTTGTTAGATGATTATAGTGTTTTCTGCTGTGTGACAGAAGCTGGATAAAGCAATCATCCGGTTGACGTCATCGGCAGATGTAGAATTTTTAAGTTATCGGATGATGTAAGTGTTATTTCATCGCCCAGTGACCGGTAGATGTAGAGTGTTTAAGCCATCGGATGATAAAAGTGCTATTTTGTCAACTAGCGATCGGCAGATGTAGAGTATTTAAGTTACCGGATGATGACAGTGCTATTTTGTCGTCTAGCGATCGGTAGATGTAGAGTATTTAAGTTACCGGATGATGAAAGTGCTATTTTGTCGTCTAGCGATCGGCAGATGTGGAGTATTTAAGTTACCGGATGATGTAAGTGCTATTTTGTCGTCTAGAGATCGGTAGATGTAGAGCGTTTAAGCCATCGGATGATGAGAGTTTTATTTTGTCATCTAGTGATCGGCAGATGTAGTGTAATAAAGTCACCGGATGATGAGGATGTTATTTGTCGTTTAGTGACCGGGTCATGTTTTTAATTATTCACGTGAGAAGCACATGTTCACCGGCTGATGTCCCCTTATTTCACCGGATGATCTAAAGAGTCTCTTTACCGGAAGATATAAAAATAGTTTTGTCATCTAGTGACCGGTAGATGTGGTTTTATTCCTCAATCGGTAGGTGCAGTCTAAAGGTTTAAGTTTCCCTTCACCAGCCGATACACATTGCACTGCCCGCCGGTAGATGCGTAAAATATTCCTTTGCCGAATGATGTCTAGTGAATTATGTACGACATTTTAAGTTAAGTTATGTTTCAAAAAAAATATATTACCGAAAATGAGTAGAGTGTGAGTAATAAGAATTAAATGATTAAGAAAGATATGGTTTATGTGACGACCCCTCTGGGGTTGTTACAAATTAAATGCGTCAACAATATTGGAAGAAATACTCAATAAATATAATTAAACGAAGAACATAAAACAAACATCGTCTGGCTACATCGTAGCCCTAGTATGAAAAGTTTAGTTCATGCTAAAATAAATAAAAACACAAATAATAGAGTGTTGCATAATCAAATAGAAGAAATAAGAAGAAAATAAAAACTATGCTGTGAAAATTGCTTCAAAGTCGTTGGAAAAATTGCCTCCAGCTGCTTGCCCTCAATCGTCAAAACCACAATTGCCCAATGCCAGAATATCTTCTCTCTGTTTTCTTTAGGTTTTTATTTTCTTCTTTTCAACTAATCAATGGTTCAGATTCGAAGAATTTTTGCTTTGACAGTCCAGATTAGAAGCAGCCGCCTTCCAAAAATTTAATTAATTTGTGGCGATCGATCGCCAGAAATGTGGCGATCGATCGCCTCTTCTGTTTTTGCCTCGATCGCCATCACTCGATCACCAGTCATCGATCGCGTCAGATTTCATTCTCTCGTGGCGATCGATCGCTTGAAGGTGGCGATCGATTGCCACCTTCTCTATTTTCTTGCACTCCACTTCTAATTATTCCATGTTTGTGGCGATCGGTCACTGGTATGTGGCGACTGATCGCCACCTCTTCTGTTCCTTCCTCTTGTTTTAACTAAAATTTTTCCTTCCTTTTTGTATTTCTTTTCTTCCTTTGCTTCTCTTCTTTTGCTTCAACTTTTTATATTCAATCTCCCTGTTTTAAATAAATTTTCTGCATACTTACACAAAATACATCAAATTCTTTCAAACACTTGAGATAAACTTACCAAATCAAGTCTAAAAAAGTATAAATAAGTGTGTAAAATACACACTTATCACACCCCCAAACTTGAATGAAAGATTGTCCTCAAGCGAACAAAATATAACTCAGTTAACACAGAGATAATCTCGATCAAATATAAAATGCTCAATGTAATATAATGGTAAAACAATCTGAATCAAGGCTTTTAGGTAAATCGTCTCAGCTTGAAAAATTCATACTAAAAATATCAAGTTCAACACTTTGCAAAAGAAATAACTCATAATAGCGCATTAACAATAGCTTATATAGAAATCTTCGTGTGTGTGTGTTATTCATTCTTATTCTCTCCTAGTTGTTGGTTCAATTAATGTAGCTACAGGTAAGGGATACATTCTTATTTCGCTCGGGATTCACTCCATTCACTCTAATCAATCACCAGCTTTGCCCACTATCCAACTAATAGCAATTATTCATTAACCGAAATAAAAGTCGATAGGTCTTTAAAAGCTTGAAATGTAAGGCGAGGTTAGAAGGGTAGGAATTTTATGGAGACAAACGCCTAATTAGAGCACCCCCCATCTTCCTTATCTCTCCCACTTGATATTTTCTGCTCAATATCGCTCACTCATTGAACTTGTTCAAGCTTTCTTTTGATCTCTCACCTTCAAACTTACTTCATTCAATATCATTCAGCTAAACTCCTTTGTCATAAATACAGAGTAAAATACAATAAATTTGACAATACAATAAAATTTTCGAACTTTCGAAAATGTACAATAAATTTTCGAACTTTTATTTTTATTTTTATTTTTATTTTTATTTTTTTTCACGACTATAATAACGAAACAACACGAAAATAAATCAACAAATGACAAAGGAGTTTGTATTCATCCTCACCACTACATTCCTCTACTCTCCTTCAAATATAACAATAAATCTTGTGCTCTTTTAGAGAATGTAAGAAGATCTGTATATGGCTAGGCTGAAATAGGTACAATTGAACGGTAATTAATAGACTCAAAAGGGTGACTATGAGTGTCATTAGATGACACATAATGGTAAGTTAAGAAGGCTCAAACAGGTCAATGATGGCCTAGGTCATTATCTTATTTTGGTAGAATTTCAAATTGCATTTGAGGATATTAGGCAAAACCAAGAAGGATTTTATTTACTGGCACTCATTACTTTTTTCTGGAGCTCCTCCCTCACCGTGTTTAAACTCGTTCACTCCCTCACTATGTCTGGATTTCACTCTCAGTAGACTACACAAATATATCACCAACAAATAGAATCAAACAAGAATAAAACGTGTTCAGATTTTTGAAGATAACTCTGTAAGCTCTAATCAATGCAAACTAAAACAAATCACTCTTTTACTCAACATTTCTCAAGGAATTAAAGCATGAATCAATCATTTAAATCATCATCGACACATCAACCAAGATTTCAGATTGCAATACCAAAATATATCAAAGTGCTAAGATACGCTAAAATCATCCCCAAACTTAAAATAGACATTGTCCTCAATGTATAAAAAATATAGGGTAAAAGTCACGTACCTCATAATGTCTTGAGCTGGTCGTGGAGTTTCGGTCGAAGGAGTAATCGAGCAGAAGAGCTCTTTTTTTTTTTTAACTAAATAAAATAAAATAAAATGATAAAATGATAAAAAGAATTTAAGATAACTGAATTGGACCCTATTTAAAAGAAGAAAAATAAATAAAAAGAAAATAAAATAAGAAACTAAAGAAAACTAAAACTAACAGTAAGAGAAAAAAAATAAAATTAAAATAAAATTAAATAAAGAAATTATTATTATTATTTTTTTACATGAAATAAATAAAATGATAAAAAGAAAATAAAATGACTTAATCGGAACCTATTTAAAAAAGAAAAATAAAAATAAAAGAAGAATAAAGTAAAAAGAGAAAATAAAATGAAATAGAAACTAAAAAAAAATAGAAATAATATATAATAATAAATAAAATAAAATAAAAACAAAAAATAAAATAAAAATAAATAACAAATGGGTTACCTCCCACCAAGTGCGTATTTTAACGTCGTCAGCTTGACGATATGCTGCGTCATGTTGGGTCGAGATATATAATGGAATTTGCATTTTTAACTGTACCGTCCCAATATGGTAACCCTTGTTGCCAATTTACCAACTTATCATTCGCCAGAATCTTTTTGTGGTCAGGTGGTTTCTTAATAGGTGGTATGACCCGTAATGTCGATTCCCCCAGATTTTTAATGTATTGCATCTCATTCAGCTCAAGAGAGTCGCTTAGTTGACATGAGGCTTCCATTGTAATAGTGTTAGGGAGTTCCACTCGAAATATGTCAGCGCTAGATATTGGGTACTCCATTGACTTATGTACCTTGAATGTCACCTCTTCATCCTGTACTTGCAATTTGAGCTCCCTCTTTCTAAGATCAATGACAGCACCACCTGTAGCTAAGAATGGTCGCCCTAATATAATCGGCACATTTTGATCTTCTTCCATATCAAGCAGAACAAAATCGGCAGGGAATATAAATTTGTCGACCTTTATGAGCACATCTTCAATGATTCCCCTCGGGTGTTCAATAGAACGATCGGCCATCAAAAATGTAACCTCTGTCGGCTTTGCTTTGCCTAAATTGAGTTTTCAGAATATAGACAAAGGCATCAACTTAATGCTCGCCCCCAAATCGCATAGTGCCCTGGTAGAGACAGAACTGCCAATCTCGCATGGTACAGTAAAACTTCTTGGATCTTTTAATTTTTGAGGTAGTTTTTTCTGAATAATAGCACTGCATTCTTCTGTAAGAGCTATAAAACCACACTCCTCTATTTTGCGCTTGTGGGAGAGAATATCTTTCAAAAATTTAGCATAATGCGGCATTTGTTCCAAAGCTTTGGCAAACGAAATATTAATGTGGAGCTTCTTGAAGACTTCAAGGAATTGAGAGAATTGCTTGTCAAGCTTCACATTTTTCAATCTTAGTGGAAATGGCACTAAAGGTGGTTGAGGAGCTGGGTGTGATTTTTTAACTGCATCTGTATTAGACTCCTCATTAACAACTTTTGGCACGTTTTTTTCTTTTTGCACTGGTTCAACTAATGTGCACTGTCAAGTGGTAATTACATTACAATGCTCTTTCGGATTTACTTCGGTGTTACTTGGTAATGAGCCATTGGGTCTTCCATTTATGATGCTTGCAAAGTGCCCAAGTTGATTTTCGAGACTACGAATTTGAGCTGATTGATTTTGCATCGCTGTACGGGTCTCGGTCATAAACTGCATAAAGGCGGTTTCAAGATCATTTTTCTTATCAACTTGTTGAGATGGACCAGGTTGAGATGCTTGAGGTGGCTGCATAGTGTTCTGAGAATTCCTCCATGAAAAATTTGGGTGTTGCCGCCATCCTGGATTATAAGTATTAGAATTTGGATTTCCTTGACGATTGAAGTTGCCCATATAACTAGCTTGCTCCGCGGGTTCAGTTGACATGGGATTTCCCTGTTGACATTCTTCACTCAAGTGCAGCCCTTGACACCACTGACAACTAGCTTTAGATGTTCTCCCAACACTCGCTGCCATATGGGATTCTTGCAATTGCTTAGTTAATGAAGCCACTTGTAGAGTCAGAGCTTTCATAGCCTCGAGTTCAGGAGTACCCGTTGTGCGTTTCATAATTGATCGCTCTACTGGACACTAGTCATTATTGAGCGCTAATTCTTCTAATAAATCATAGGCTGCTTCCTCAGTTTTTCTCATTAAAGCGCCACCTGCAGCAGGGTTGACCAGAGTTTTAGTAGATGCCGATAAGCCCACATAAAAAGTCTGAATATGCATCCATTTCGGTAATCCATGATTGGGACACCTCCTCAACATATCTTTAAAACGTACCCATGCCTCATATAATGTTTCGCCATCAAATTGACTGAAATTGATTATATCATTGCAATGCTTGGCAGTCTTCTCGAAAGGAAAGAATTTGGAAAGAAATTTCTGATATAAATCTTCCCAAGTAGTAATAGAATTAGCGGGCAAAGAGTTAAGCCAGTTGTAACACCCGAGGATTTTTCCTCAACGTGTGTTGCTTTAGTTGCTTTAGATTAAATTAATTTATGTTATGTTAGTTATTGACTTAATTAATTATGCTCGGGAGTTTCAGTGGAGGTGTTAGACCGAGAGTGAGGTGAGAGATATTAACGGATTAGTTAGTTTAAAAACGTGAGGGTGATTTAGTAATTAGTTAAATAAAAATTAAATAAAACAAATAAAAATAAAATATTTTTATTAAAAATAAAAAATAAAAAAAGAATGGCGTGAGCCATTCTGTTTCCCCTTTCAGCCCGAGTCCACGAGCGCGAACAGGGGAGAGACGAGGGAGAGGGACGACGAACGCTGGCGACTCTCATCATTTTCAGGCCAGACAACGGCGGCGCTTCCTGGTCTACCATTTTCGGCCCGTCTCCGTGCACGAATCAACAGGTACGGCTCGATTTTTTTGTGTGCCCTGTTTTTGCTCAGTTTATGGCCGAGGGTGTCGAGCTGCGTTGAGCTCCGATCACCGACCCTTTTTGGCCGTTCTTGGCGTCAAATAGCCGAGCTTAACACCGGCGATAGTTGCCGAACATTGGTGAGCTCGGATTGTATGAAAAACCGAGGGCTCCAATGTGGGGAATTCCGGTTTTCCTATGTAAAGCAATAGAATCTTGTTAGTTTATGTTAATTGAGGGTGTAGGTGGTTGATTGGTGAGGATTTGGGTGGAATTTGATGGAAAATCGGAAAGGGGAAATTTTAGGGGGGTTTTTGCCAATTTGACCTATCTAGGGTCGTTTGTTTTCAAATTCCTTTTGGCAGGTTAAAATATGTTATTAGAGGAGTACGTGGCCGCTAGAATCGTTCGATTCCGATATCCGACACAAAAGTTACGCGCGTTTGAAGTTCGGGTCGGTTTTTACCCAACCCAAATTGGTGGCCCATTTAGTTAGGGTTTAGTTGGATTAGGCTAGAAATAATAGTTTGAGAGTAAGTTGGTATATGTAGGCTTAATTTTAAAGAAGTTTGAATAGTTGTAGTTACAGTTAGTTTAAATATTCTTTAGAAGTGAATAGTGATGCTTAAGTGAATTTTGTGAATGTGATAGGTTACCGAGTGGGCAAATGTACATAGCCAAAGCGAGTAAGTGCGGTGCCAGAGTTCAGGTAAGTAGTGGAATGTTTTGCCTTCGGGCCTACACCACAGAACGGTAGGAGATTCTTTGCTGGTTTGGTTGCTTTATTCTGATTTGGTTGCTTGTAGTAGATTGTTTGCTTGCTTGGTTTTGTTTGGTTGTTGTGTGATTGTTGTGTTTATTGGACGGGTCTACACACGGAACGGTAGGAGATTCTTTGCTGGTTTGGTTGCTTTATTCTGATTTGGTTGCTTGTAGTAGATTGTTTGCTTGCTTGGTTTGTTTGGTTGTTGTGTGATTGTTGTGTTTTTTGGATGTTGTGCATTGGTTGACTTGCATTACAGTTAGAAATGTTGTGCATTAGTTGACTTGCATTATAGTTAGAGCTGTTGTGCGTTGGTTGACTTGCATTATAGTTAGAGATGTTGTGCGTTGGTGACTTGCATTATAGTTAGAGATGTTGTGCGTTGGTTGACTTGCATTATAGTTAGAGATGTTGTGCGTGGTTGACTTGCATTATAGTTAGAGCTGTTGTGCGTTGGTTGACTTGCATTATAGTTAGAGATGTTGTGCGTTGGTTGACTTGCATTATAGTTAGAGATGTTGTGCGTTGGTTGACTTGCATTATAGTTAGAGCTGTTGTGCGTTGGTTGACTTGCATTATAGTTAGAGATGTGTGCGTTGGTTGACTTGCATTATAGTTAGAGATGTTGTGCGTTGGTTGACTTGCATTATAGTTAGAGCTGTTGTGCGTTGGTTGACTTGCATGATAGTTAGAGATGTTGTGCGTTGGTTGACTTGCATTATAGTAGAGCTGTTGTGCATTGGTTGACTTGCATATAGTTAGAGATGTTGTGCGTTGGTTGACTTGCATTATAGTTAGAGTGTGTGCGTTGGTTGACTGCATTATAGTTTAGAGATGTTGGGTTGGTTGACTTGCATTATAGTTAGAGCTGTTGTGCATAGGTTGACTTGCATTTATAGTTAGAGATGTTGTGCTTGTTGACTTGCATTATAGTTAGAGCCACGAGATTGAGTTGTGAGCTGACTTGCAATATAGTGTGATGTTGTGTTTATTGGATGTTGTGCATTGAGTGAGCTGAGTTGTGAGCACGGGTTTGATGATGAGTTAGCATGAGTTGTGAGCCCATGGAATGAGTGTGACCATTAAAAGTAAAGAGATAGTGAGAATGCTAGTTATTCTGAGTAGAGTTGCTTGCCGGGAGTAGTGCTCGTGGAGCACCTCGGTAGGGTCTCTAAAAGGTGCATTGCACTGAACAGTGATGTCGAGTAGAGCTGCCTCATCGGGGAGTAGTGCTCGTGGAGCACCTCGAGAGGGTCTCGATATGCCTTGCCGGGGAGTAGTGCTCGTGGAGCACCTCGAAAGGGTCTCGACATGCCTTGCCGGGGAGTAGTGCTCGTGGAGCACCTCGGAAGGGTTTACTGCCTCATCGGGGAGTAGTGCTCGTTGAGCACCTCGAGAGGGTCTCGACATGCCTTGCCGGGGAGTAGTGCTCGTGGAGCACCTCGGAAGGATTGCTATGAGAGATGCTCGGTCAGCCGTGATATTTTATAAAGTTGCTTCACCGAGGAGTAGTGCTCATGGAGCACCTCGGGAGGGTCTCTATGAAATATGCACGGGTAAAAGATTAATAAATGGAGAATGTAATTGAAAGTAGCAGTGAGTGTAGAAGTTGCATTTTGTGTCGTGCTGAGTTAAAGAGTAAGGCATCCTTTCGGGTGCGGGCAACTAGTAATGTCTGACCGTGTTGTCGTGTTGTGTTGAGTCGGTTTGTTGAGTTGCATTGTGGTGTTGTGGTGTTGTGTTGCGTTGTCATACTGTATTAAAGCATAAGGCATCGTTGATGCAGGCAAATCTGTGTTTTGTTTCGTGTCGTTGTGTTGTTTGGTTGTTTTGTTCAGCGTTGTGCGTAGCTTGCATTTATCTAGTCGTATTTGTTAATCCCTACTTGCTAAGCGTAAGCTTACGTGTGCGTGTGTGTTCTGTGGTGTAGGTAACGACGCGGGTACAGGTGAGCTATGTGAGTCAGCCAAGACTTGGGAACAGTTGGAGATGCACGGGGCGTGCCGGTGCGGGCAGTTGTCGGGGTGACTCCACCATGGTCTTTGGGAGATGTGGGACTATGTATTTTGATAGCGTAGTGTAGATGTCTGTTGTTGTATATAGTTAAGTTAAGGGTGATGTGTCGCCCTATATTGCGGACTTTCTTCACTTAGGAATGTTGTATTTTAGTTTTCCCTCTGCACTGCTACTTGGAGATTTCGTATACTGGTTATTGTGTATTCTGGATCTAGTTGGTTGGGAGTTGATTCTTTTGTAGGTACTTAGCATTTTGGAGGCGCCATTTTCAGGCGTTACTTTGTCGAAATTTTTGGGAATGACGCCGTGGTGCTTAAAGGTTAGGGGTAAGGGATTTGGTGAGTCTAGGCAGCTAGGTATGATTTAAGAGAGTTCTGGGAGTTTAGTTTTAAATTCAGATGTGTTCGTTTCCTTTTATGATTGGGAGTCAGTTTTAACGTGGGATTGGTTAGCAAAGTAGCGCTCCGAGCCAGGGTGGGTTCGGGGGCGTTACAAGATGGTATCAGAGCATAAATGGTCGAGTCGTTCAAATGATTACCCCACAATGCCGGCCGCCGTGCAACGTGCTTCACCGACTGTGAGTATTTCTTTACTTTTAGTTAGTTAGGTTCTATCTAAACTTAGATCGGTTTAACCCCTGTTGTTTTGTTAACCTCTGTTTGTTTGGTTTCACCTTGTTTGTTTGTGCTTGTAGTGGGTTGTGTTGAGGGTATGTATTAATTATAGTTAGTGAACGTGTGAGTATTCGGGTTGAGATGAGTACATTGAGAAATAACAAGGCAACAAATTTTGAGGACAAAATTTTTGTAAGGAGGGTAGATTGTAAAACCCGAGAATTTTTCCTTAACGTGTGTTGCTTTAGTTGCTTTAGATTTAATTAATTTACGTTATGTTAGTTATTGAGTTAATTAATTATGCTCGGGAGTTTCGGTGGAGGTGTTAGACCGAGAGTGAGGGGAGAGATATTAACGATTAGTTAGTTTAAACAACGTGAGGGGATTTAGGTAATTAGTTAAATAAAAATTAAATAAAAACAATAAAAATAAAATATTTTTATTAAAAATAAAAAAATAAAAACAAGAAGGCGTGAGCCATTCTGTTCCCCCTTTCAGCCCGAGCTCCCGAGCGCGAACAGGAAGAGACGAGGGAGAGGAAACGACGAACGCCGGCGACTCTCGCCGTTTTCAGGCCAACGACGGCGGCGCTTCCAGGTCTACCATTTTCGCCCGTCTCCGTGCACGAAATCGAACAGGTACGGCTCGATTTTTTTGTGGTGCCCTGTTTTTGCTCGTTTTATGGCCGAGGGTGTCGAGCTGCGTTGACTCCGATCACGGCCCTTTTTGGCCGTTCTTGGTGTCAAATAGCCGAGCTTTAACGCCGGCGATAGTTGCGAACATTGGTGAGCTCGGATTTGTGTGAAAAAACCGAGGGCTCCAATGTGGGGAATTCGTTTTTCCTATGTAAAGCCTTAGAATCTTGTTAGTTTATGTTAATTTGAGGGTGTGTAGGTGGTTTATTTGTGAGGATTTGGGTGGAATTGATTGGAAAATTGGGAAAGGGGAAATTTTTTGGTGAAGGGGCAGTTTTGGGTTTTTTGCCAATTTGACCTATCTAGGGTGTTTGTTTTCAAATTTATTTTGAGCAGGATAAAATATGTTATTAGAGGAGTACGTGGCCGCTAGAATCGTTCGATTCCGATATCCGACACAAAAGTTACGCGCGTTGAAGTTCGGGTCGGTTTTTACCCAACCCAAATTGGTTGCCCTGTAGGTTAGGTGTTTAGTTGGATTACGTCTAGAAATAATAGTTTGAGAGTAAGGTTGGTAATATGTAAGTCCTTAATTTTAAAGAAGTTTGAATAGTTGTCGTTACAGTTAGTTTAACATTCGTTAGAAGTGTAGTGCTGCTAAGTGAATTTTGTGAATGTGATAGGTTAACGAGTGGGCAAATGTAACATAGCCAAAGCGAGTAAGTGCGGTGCTAGAGTTCAGGTAAGTAGTGAATTTTTTGCCTTCGGGCCTACACACCTAATGTAGGAGATTCCTTTGCTGGTTTGGTTGCTTTATTCTGATTTGGTTGCTTGTAGTAGATTGTTTGCTTGCTTGGTTTTGTTTGGTTGTTGTGTGATTGTTGTGTTTATTGGACGGGCCTACAACACGGAACGATAGGAGATCTTTGGTGGTTTGGTTGCTTTATTCTGATTTGGTTGCTTGTAGTAGATTGTTTGCTTGCTTGGTTTTGTTTGGTTGTTGTGTGATTGTTGTGTTTATTGGACGGGCCTACAACACGGAACGATAGGGAGTTTTTGCTGTTTTGGTTGCTTTATTCTGATTTGGTTGCTTGTAGTAGATTGTTTGCTTGCTTGGTTTTGTTTGGTTGTTGTGTGATTGTTGTGTTTATTGGACGGGTCTACACCGGACCGGACTCGGTAGGAGATCTTGCTGGTTTGGTTGCTTTATTCTGATTTGGTTGCTTGTAGTAGATTGTTTGCTTGCTTGGTTTTGTTTGGTTGTTGTGTGATTGTTGTGTTTATTGGATGTTGTGCATTGGTTGACTTGCATTATAGTTAGAGATGTTGTGCGTTGGTTGACTTGCATTATAGTTAGAGCTGTTGTGCGTTGGTTGACTGCATTATAGTTAGAGATGTTGTGCGTTGGTTGACTTGAATTATAGTTAGAGTGTTGTGCGTTGGTTGACTTGCATTATAGTTAGAGATGTTGTGCGTTGGTTGACTGCATTATAGTTAGAGCTGTTGTGCGTTGGTTGACTTGCATTATAGTTAGAGATGTTGTGCGTTGGTTGACTTGCATTATAGTTAGAGATGTTGTGCGTTGGTTGACTTGCATTATAGTTAGAGATGTTGTGCGTTGGTTGACTTGCATATAGTTAGAGATGTTGTGCGTTGGTTGACTTGCATATAGTTAGAGATGTTGTGCATTGGTTGACTTGCATTATAGTTAGAGATGTTGTGCGTTGGTTGACTTGCATTATAGTTAGAGATGTTGTGCGTTGGTTGACTTGCATTATAGTTAGAGATGTTGTGCGTTGGTTGACTTGCATTATAGTTAGAGATGTTGTGCATTGGTTGACTTGCATTATAGTTAGAGCTGTTGTGCGTTGGTTGACTTGCATTATAGTTAGAGATGTTGTGCGTTGGTTGACTTGCATTATAGTTAGAGATGTTGTGCGTTGGTTGACTTGCATTATAGTTAGAGATGTTGTGCGTTGGTTGACTTGCATTATAGTTAGAGATGTTGTGCGTTGGTTGACTTGCATTATAGTTAGAGCTGTTGTGCGTTGGTTGACTTGCATTATAGTTAGAGATGTTGTGCGTTGGTTGACTGCATTATAGTTAGAGATGTTGTGCGTTGGTTGACTTGCATTATAGTTAGAGATGTTGTGCGTTGGTTGACTTGCATTATAGTTAGAGATGTTGTGCGTTGGTTGACTTGCATTATAGTTAGAGCTGTTGTGCGTTGGTTGACTTGCATTATAGTTAGAGCTGTTGTGCGTTGGTTGACTTGCATTATAGTTAGAGATGTTGTGCGTTGGTTGACTTGCATTATAGTTAGAGATGTTGTGCGTTGGTTGACTTGCATTATAGTTAGAGCTGTTGTGCGTTGGTTGACTTGCATTATAGTTAGAGATGTTGTGCGTTGGTTGACTTGCATTATAGTTAGAGATGTTGTGCGTTGGTTGACTTGCATTATAGTTAGAGCTGTTGTGCGTTGGTTGACTTGCATTATAGTTAGAGATGTTGTGCGTTGGTTGACTTGCATTATAGTTAGAGATGTTGTGCGTTGGTTGACTTGCATTATAGTTAGAGATGTTGTGCGTTGGTTGACTTGCATTATAGTTAGAGATGTTGTGCGTTGGTTGACTGCATTATAGTTAGAGATGTTGTGCGTTGGTTGACTTGCATTATAGTTAGAGCTGTTGTGCGTTGGTTGACTTGCATTATAGTTAGAGATGTTGTGCGTTGGTTGACTTGCATTATAGTTAGAGCTGTTGTGCGTTGGTTGACTGCATTATAGTTAGAGCTGTTGTGCGTTGGTTGACTTGCATTATAGTTAGAGATGTTGTGCGTTGGTTGACTTGCATTATAGTTAGAGATGTTGTGCGTTGGTTGACTTGCATTATAGTAGAGTGTTGCTTGCTTGGTTTTGTTTGGTTGTTGTGTGATTGTTGTGTTTTGTCAGAGTTGTGCGTAGACTTGCATTATCTAGTGTATTGTTAACTCCCTACTTGCTAAGCGAAGCTTACGTGTGCGTGTGTGTTCTGTGGGTAGGTAACGACGCGGGTACAGGTGAGCTATGGAGTCAGCCAAGACTTGGGAACAGTGGAGATGCACGGGGCGTGCCGGTGCGGGAGTTGTGCGGGGTGACTCCACCATGGTCTTTGGGAGATGTGGGACTATGTATTTTGATAGCGTCGTGTAGATGTCTGTTGTGATATATAGTAAGTTAAGGGTGATGTGTCGCCCCTATATTGCGGACTTTCTTCACTTAGGAATGTTGTATTTTAGTTTTCCCTCTGCACTGCTACTTGGAGATTTCGTATACTGGTTATTGTGTATTCTGGATCTAGTTGGGTTGGGAGTTGATTCTTTTGTAGGTATTAGCATTTTGGAGGCGCCATTTTCAGGCGTTACTTTGTCGAAATTTTTGGGAATGACGCCGTGGTGGCTTAAAGGTTAGGGTAGGGATTTGGTGAGTCTAGGCAGCTAGGTATGATTTAAGAGAGTTCTGGGAGTTTAGTTTTAAATTCAGATGTGGTCGTTTCCTTTTATGCATGGGAGTCAGTTTTAACGTGGGATTGGTTAGCAAAGTAGCGCTCGAGCCAGGGTGGGTTCGGGGGCGTTACAAGATGGTATCAGAGCATAATGGTCGAGTCGTTCAAATGATTACCCCACAATGCCGGCCGCCGTTGTGCAACGTGCTTCACGACTGTGAGTATTTCTTTACTTTAGTTAGTTAGGTTCTATCTAAACTTAGATCGGTTAACCCCTGTTGTTTTGTTTAACCTCTGTTTGTTTGGTTTCCCTTGTTTGTTTGTGCTTGTAGTGGTTGTGGTGAGGGTATGTATTAGATTATAGTTAGTGAACGTGTGAGTATTCGGGTTGAGATGAGTACATTGAGAAATAACAAGGCAACAAATTTTGAGGACAAAATTTTTGTAAGGAGGGTAGATTGTAAAACCCGAGAATTTTTCCTTAACGTGTGTTGCTTTAGTTGCTTTAGATTTAATTAATTTACGTTATGTTAGTTATTGAGTTAATTAATTATGCTCGGGAGTTTCGGTGGAGGTGTTAGACCGAGAGTGAGGTGAGAGATATTAACGGATTAGTTAGTTTAAAAACGTGAGGGTGATTTAGTAATTAGTTAAATAAAAATTAAATAAAACAAATAAAAATAAAATATTTTTATTAAAAATAAAAAATAAAAACAGAATGGCGTGAGCCATTCTGTTTCCCCTTTCAGCCCGAGCTCCCGAGCGCGAACAGGGAAGAGACGAGGGAGAGGGACGACGAACGCCGGCGACTCTCGCCGTTTTCAGGCCAAACGACGGCGGCGCTTCCAGGTCTACCATTTTCGGCCCGTCTCCGTGCACGAATCGACAGGTACGGCTCGATTTTTTTGTGTGCCCTGTTTTTGCTCGGTTTATGGCCGAGGGTGTCGAGCTGCGTTGAGCTCCGATCACCGGCCCTTTTTGGCCGTTCTTGGTGTCAAATAGCCGAGCTTAACGCCGGCGATAGTTGCCGAGCATTGGTGAGCTCGGATTGTGTGAAAAACCGAGGGCTCCAATGTGGGGAATTCTGGTTTTCCTATGTAAAGCCTTAGAATCTTGTTAGTTTATGTTAATTGAGGGTGTAGGTGGTTTATTTGTGAGGATTTGGGTGGAATTTGATGGAAAATTGGAAAGGGGAAATTTTTTGGTGAAGGGCAGTTTGGGTTTTTGCCAATTTGACCTATCTAGGGTGTTTGTTTTCAAATTTATTTTGGCAGGATAAAATATGTTATTAGAGGAGTACGTGGCCGCTAGAATCGTTCGATTCCGATATCCGACACAAAAGTTACGCGCGTTTGAAGTTCGGGTCGGTTTTTACCCAACCCAAATTGGTGGCCCATTTAGTTAGGGTTTAGTTGGATTAGGCTAGAAATAATAGTTTGAGAGTAAGTTGGTGTATGTAGGCTTAATTTTAAAGAAGTTTAAATAGTTGTAGTTAGAGTTAGTTTAAATATTCTTTAGAAGTGAATAGTGATACTTAAGTGAAATTTGTGAATGTGATAGGTTAACGAGTGGGCAAATGTACATAGCCAAAGCGAGTAAGTGCGGTGCTAGAGTTCAGGTAAGTAGTGGAATGTTTTGCCTTCGGGCCTACACCACATAACTGTAGGAGATTCTTTGCTGGTTTGGTTGCTTTATTCTGATTTGGTTGCGTGTAGTAGATTGTTTGCTTGCTTGGTTTTGTTTGGTTGTTGTGTGATTGTTGTGTTTATTGGACGGGCCTACAACACGGAACGATAGGAGATTCTTTGCTGGTTTGGTTGCTTTATTCTGATTTGGTTGCTTGTAGTAGATTGTTTGCTTGCTTGGTTTTGTTTGGTTGTTGTGTGATTGTTGTGTTTATTGGATGTTGTGCATTGGTTGACTTGCATTATAGTTAGAGATGTGTGCATTGGTTGACTTGCATTATAGTTAGAGCTGTTGCATTATACTTGCATATAGTTAGAGATGTTGTGCGTTGGTTGACTTGCATTATAGTTAGAGATGTTGTGCGTTGGTTGACTTGCATTATAGTTAGAGATGTTGTGCGTTGGTTGACTTGCATTATAGTTAGAGCTGTTGTGCGTTGGTTGACTTGCATTATAGTTAGAGCTGTTGGCGTTGGTGACTTGCATTATAGTTAGAGCTGTTGTGCGTTGTTTGACTTGCATTATAGTTAGAGATGTTGTGCGTTGGTTGACTTGCATTATAGTTAGAGATGTTGTGCGTTGGTTGACTTGCATTATAGTTAGAGATGTTGTGCGTTGGTTGACTTGCATTATAGTTAGAGCTGTTGTGCATTGGTTGACTTGCATTATAGTTAGAGATGTTGTGCATTGGTTGACTTGCATTATAGTTAGAGCCACGAGAATTGAGTTGTGAGCTGACTTGCAATATAGTGTGATTGTTGTGTTTATTGGATGTTGTGCATTGAGTGAGCATGAGTTGTGAGCACGGTTTGATGATGACGTGAGCATGAGTTGTGAGCCCAGGAATGAGTTGTGAGCATTAAAAGTAAAGAGATAGTGAGAAATGCATAGTTATTCCGAGTAGAGTTGCTTGCCGGGGAGTAGTGCTCGTGGAGCACCTCGGTAGGGTCTCTACAAGGTGCATTGCACTGAACAGTGATGTCGAGTAGAGCTGCCTCATCGGGGAGTAGTGCTCGTGGAGCACCTCGAGAGGGTCTCGACATGCCTTGCCGGGTAGTAGTGCTCGTGGAGCACCTCGGAAGGGTTTATTGCCTCATCGGGGAGTAGTGCTCGTGGAGCACCTCTAGAGGGTCTTGACATGCCTTGCCGGGGAGTAGTGCTCGTGGAGCACCTCGGAAGGGTTTACTGCCTCATCGTGGAGTAGTGCTCGTGGAGCACCTCGAGAGGGTCTCGACATGCCTTGCCGGGGAGTAGTGCTCGTGGAGCACCTCGGAAGGATTGCTATGAGAGATGCCCGGTCAGCCGTGATATTTTATAGAGTTGCTTCACCGAGGAGTAGTGCTCGTGGAGCACCTCGGGAGGGTCTCTATGAAAGATGCATGGGTAAAAGATTAATATATGGAGAATGTAATTGAAAGTAGCAGTGAGTGTAGAAGTTGCATTTTGTGTTGTGCTGAGTTAAAGAGTAAGGCATCCTTTCGGGTGCGGGCAACTAGTATTGTCTGACCGTGTTGTCGTGTTTTGTTGAGTCGGGTTGTTGAGTTGCATTGTGGTGTTGTGGTGTTGTGTTGCGTTGTCGTACTGTATTAAAGCATACGACATCGTTGATGCGGACAAATCTGTGTTTTGTTTCGTGTCATTGTGTTGTTTGGTTGTTTTGTTCAGCGTTGTGCGTAGCTTGCATTTATCTAGTCGTATTTGTTAATCTCTACTTGCTAAGCGTAAGCTTACGTTTGCGTGTGTGTTCTGTGGTGTAGGTAACGACGTGGGTACAGGTGAGCTATGTGAGTCAGCCAAGACTTGGGAGCAGTTGGAGATGCACGGGGCGTGCCGGTGTCGACAGTTGTCGGGTCGACTCCACCATGGTCTTCGGGAGATGTGGGACTATGTATTTTGATAGCGTAGTGTAGATGTCTGTTGTTGTATATAGTTAAGTTAAGGGTGATGTGTCGCTCTATATTGCGGACTTTCTTCACTTAGGAATGTTGTATTTTAGTTTTCCCTCTGCACTGCTACTAGGAGATTTCGTATACTGGTTATTGTGTATTTTGGATCTGGTTGGTTGGGAATTGATTCTTTTGCAGGTACTTAGCATTTTGGAGGCGCCATTTTCAGGCGTTACTTTGCCGAAATTTTCGGGAATGACGCCGTGGTGCTTAAAGGTTAGGGGTAAGGGATTTGGTGAGTCTAGGCAGCTAGGTATGATTTAAGAGAGTTCCGGGAGTTTAGTTTTAAATTCAGATGTGTTCGTTTCCTTTTATGATTGGGAGTCAGTTTTAACGTGGGATTGGTTAGCAAAGTAGCGCTCCGAGCCAGGGTGGGTTCGGGGGCGTTACACCAGTTCTTCGCACGATCTCGTAATGAAAATGGAAATAGCTGTAGTCTCAATGCATCATCCCCCACATTGTGAAATTTGAAAGTGTCGCATACCTCTAAGAAATTTGCAATATGATCCTTGGGGTCTTCTGAAGGTAATCCACTGAATTGAGATTGTTGAATCATGTGCAGGGTGCCTGGCTTAATTTCAAAATTAGCATTGATGGCCGATTTGCGAATAGCGGAATGCACTCCGGATATAGTCGGTATAACATAATCCAGTAAGGTCCGGGTCTCAGCATTCATAAGTGGATGATTGTCAATAACGTGTAACGCCCCGAATTATCTAAACCTGATTCGTTACACATAGCTCGAACATAACTAAGAGACTTTGAACTAAATTTAAAATTTCACTCGAAAGTCTGAATTTGACATTTTTCTAAAACTTCAAAACGTTTAAAAAAAAACTTGCAGCGGAAATCATTTGAACAACAATAGAGTTAAACAAAACTATGAAACATTGTTTGAAATGTTAAGAAACAATCGGCAAATAGGAAATAAAGTTTAAACCGTGGAATACTTGAGGAGTCGCAGAAGTCAAACGCATCTGCCGATGAATAAAGTCAACGGAAGAAGCAGAAACAGAAAATAGAAGGCTTCTACCGATGACGTCAATCAGAAGAGTTGAAAACAAAAGACATCTCTCGGTGGACTGCATCTACCGATGACGTCAGCCGGATAATTCAATTATCCAACATCAACCGATCGCAAAATGACAAGTTTTACGACTCGCATCTACCGACGGCAAAACGACAAAAATCTCTCATTTCCTCCTTTCGATAGAATAAATTGCATACACTGATCACTAAACGAAAAAGCATAATACCCACTCATACCGATAGTGTAAAATCTACATCTTCCGATAGAATAAATTTCATGTACCGATGACTTTACTAAGACATCATCCGATGGCTTTACTGAAGACATCTTCCGATAGACAACATAACTTTAACTCAACATCTACCGATAGACATCATCTACCGATAGAGGACAGAACGACATTTCAACTATTTCTTGCTATGCAAACACGACTCTAAGTACAGAAAAGAATTTACTACTCCATTGAAACCATTCAGAAATAATTCGAATCATTGCATTACCCAAATCCAGTAAAAACCAACATTTAAAAACTCAACAGAATATTTTTATCAGGAAATCTCAAAACGTATTCAAAATATTAAAAACCACTACTGTCATGAAAACTCAGCATACTTAAACTGAAATATTGTCAACTAAACCTTCACACCAACTGACACCAGTTAAACCGCCTCATCAGTTTACCAGGCCGAAAGATGGATGTACTCCTCCAACCATGGCTAATCATCTGTGCATTCAGGAAAATTACCTGCAGTGTCCTCAACACCTACATCACAAAACTCATCTATTAGCCTAATGCTAAGTAAGTAAAGCAGTAATGAAATGAAATGCTGAAACATAAATTCCTAAACATGCAATTTCTACTTTCTCAACTCAGTTGCATTCACATTCATTCATAAGCTAATCTGATCCCTCGGTTCCCTTGGGAAGTGGATCAATTTTCCCAATGTTATACATCTTCTACTCGATTAAGGGGCGGATGAATTCCCTTAATAGCTGTTCTGATCCCTCTGTTCCCTTGAGAGTGGGATCAATCCTCCCAATGTTATACATCTTCTACTCAATTAAGGGGCGGATGAATTCCCTTAATAGCTGATATGATTCCTCTGTTCCCTTGGGAGTGGGATCAATCCTCCCAATGTTATAACTCCCTTCATAAGTTAAGGGGTATATTAGTTCCCTTAATAGTTTGTCTGTCACATTCAGTTCATGCCTTACCTTTCTTACATGAAAATTCATTTTCGCAATCTTTCAAAAACATGGTGTATGACATACAAAATCATTCACACAATACATAACCCTACTGTTTCGTGATGTAGGCCCGAAGGCACATGCGTACTTTACTTACCTGGATCCCTGGGAATTGTTTGGTTGCTAACCCCTTCGGGTCTTGCTCAAACCTAAAACCGTAGACAGTGTATTAGTTGAACTTCATTCTAAACTATCCAGGAGTCTAAGGAAATTAGTTTTGGAAGCTCAGATCTTGGTGCATTCTCGATTCTCCACTAAGTCTGAAACTACACTCATTCACAACACTCCCAAAACACATACATTGTACTCCCTCTCCTATCTAACCGTCAAGTCATAAGGAAAAAAATGAGGGGACTCACCTAAGTCGGAGAAATCATTGGAGAAATCGAAGGGAGGACCTCCTAGAGCACTCTGCTGAGCTGAGGAGCTGAGGAGCTGACAGTGGCGGCTACAATGCATTAAATCCAAAAACCTATTCCTTAAATATGTTATCCACTTTTAAATTTCCAATTACCCTTATGCCCCTGCCTAGTCATCCATTAACCCTACATTTATTATCACCTTATAAAGTGTCATTATTTTAGGAAGAAATTAGACTTGGTTCTAAAGAACCAGGTGTTACAATCTACCCTCCTTAAAAGAATTTTGTTCTCAAAATTCAATACCTGAATAACTCTGGATGTTGGTCCATCATGTCTTGTTGGCGCTCCCAAGTTGTCTCCTCAATGTTCTGGTTGTGCCATAAGACTTTTACCAGTGGAACCTCTTTGTTGCGCAACACCTTAACTGCATAGTCTAAGATCTTTACTGGTTTCTCCGCGTAGGCAAGAGTAGGATGAACTTCAATGTCCTGCTGTTCCACAACTTGATTTGGGTTCCTTATGCACTTCTTCAACATAGAAACGTGGAACTCACTGTGTATCTCTTTCATAGACGCCGGTAGCTGCAACTGATAGGCTGCTCTCCCAACTCTCTTTAGAATAGTGAATGGTCCAATAAATCCGTGGTTCAACTTTCCTCTCTTTCCAAATCTCACAACTCCCTTGAATGGTGACACCTTGAGAAAAACTTCTTCACCTACCTCAAACTCCAATTCTCTACATCTTCTATCGGCATAACTTTTCTGTCGGCTTTGAGCTGTTAAGATTCTCTGTCAGATGAGGGCAATCTTTTCCACTGTCTGTTGTACAATACCAAGCAACTGTGCTTCACCAACTTCATCCCAATACAATGGAGATCTGCATTTTCGTCCATACAATGCTTCATACAGTGCCATACCAATTGTTGCCTGAAAACTGTTATTATAGGAAAATTCCACTAATGTTAGGTACTTACTCCAAGAGCCCTGGAATTCTAGTACACATGCATGGAGCATATCTTCTAGCGTCTGGATAGTCCTCTCGGATTGTCTATCAGTTTGAGGGTGAAAAACTGTGCTAAAACTAAGCTGTGTTCCCATATCCTTGTGCAAACTTTTCCAAAACTTAGATGTAAATCTGGAGTCTCGATCTGAAACTATGGTGCTTGGAACTCCATGTAGTCTAACAACTTCGTGCACATACAACCCAGCCTGTTGATCCATCGACTATGTTATCTTCATTGGCAGGAAGTGAGCAGATTTGGTTAAACGATCAACTATTACCCAGATTGCATCGTGACCCTTTGCTGTTCTAGGTAATCCTATAACAAAATCCATAGTTATTTGTTCCCATTTCCATTCAGGAACTGGTAAAGGTTGCAAGGTTCCAGCAGGTCTCTGATGTTCAGCTTTGACTTGCTGGCAGATCAGACAGGACTCCACATACTCCGCCACACTTCTTTTCATACCTGGCCACCAATAATGTTGCTTGAGATCTCTGTACATTTTCGTACCTCCGGGATGAACAGAGAGTCTAGAAGAATGTGCTTTAGATAGGATTCCCTTTCTAACTTCAGCATCAGCCGGAACAAACCATCTATTTCGAAACTTGAGAATTCCATCAACTGAGCAATTGAAATCCGACTTGTCGATATAATCTATGCACAACTTATACTTATTGCATTCAGTGTCATTCATTTGAACTTCCTTTATTCTCTCCAAAATAGTAGGCCTCAAAGATATGGCCGAAAGCATGGCTGTCACACTAGACACAGCTTCCAAGTTAAATCTTTGAAATTCTGTTTCTAAAGCTATCGGTATGTCAAGAATCAATGTAGAGACTGATGGAGTCACTCTACTCAAAGCATCAGCCACTACATTCGCCTTGCCAGGGTGGTACTTAATCTCAAAATCATAATCTTTGACAAACTCTAACCACCTACGTTGCCTCATATTCAGTTCCTTTTGCGTGAAAATATATTTCAAACTTTTATGGTCCGAAAATATCTCACAAGTTTGTCCATACAGGTAGTGCCTCCAAATCTTTAATGCAAAGACCACAGCAGTTAATTCTAAGTCGTGTGTAGGGTAATTCTTTTCATGAGCTTTCAACTTTCTAGAGACATAAGCTATTACTTTACCATCCTGCATCAACACACAACCTAGACCAATTTTGGAAGCATCACAATAAATGCTAAACTTACCATTATCGACAGGAAGGGTCAGAATCGGAGCATTGGTCAATTTCTGTTTCAAGGTCTGAAAACTGTGCTCACAATCCTCAATCCACACATATTTCACGTTCTTTCTAGTTAGTCGAGTGAGGGGTATTGCAATCTTTGAGAATCCTTCAATAAATTTCCTGTAATACCCAGCCAATCCGAAGAAACTCCTAATATCAGTAGCATTCTTCGGTTGGGGCCACTCCTTAACCGCTTGGACCTTGGCTGGATCAACAACTATACCACTCCCTAAAATAACATGTCCTAAAATGTGAACTTGGTCTAGCCAAAACTCACACTTAGAGAACTTGGCATAAAGTTGGTGTTGCCTCAGTAATCCTAACACCAAGCTTAAGTGTCTTGCATGCTCCTCCTTGGTTCGTGAGTAGACCAGAATTTCATCGATAAATACTATGACAAATTTATCCAAAAATTCATGAAACACCCTATTCATGAGATCCATGAAGGTTGCTGGTACATTTGTCAATCCAAAGGACATGACCAAAAACTCATAATGTCCATACCTTGTGCGAAAAGCAGTCTTTGGAATATCTTCAGATTTAACCTTTAACTGGTAATAACCGGACCTAAGGTCAATCTTAGAGAAAACTCTTGCACCATTAAGCTGGTCAAATAAATCATCGATCCATCTTTCAATTCTCTATAGTCTATGCACATACGCATTGATCCATCTTTCTTTTTGACAAAAAGGACAGGTGCACCCCACGGTGAAAAGCTTGGGCGTGTAAACCCTTTCTCCAATAGATCCTCCAACTGCTTCTTTAATTCCTTAAGTTCGTTTGGAGCTAATCCATATGGATTTTTAGACACAGGCTCGGCTCTGGGGTAAACATCTACAACAAAATCAATTTCCCTATCTGGCGGTAAACCAGGAAGGTCATCTAAAAATACTTCGGGGAAGTCTTGGACAATTAAGACATTTTGAGGATTTGTTTTTCCTATAAGCTGTGTGTCTAAAACGCTAGCTAAGAAGCACAAATACTCTCCACACAGGGAAGGTCTAGTGTTAATAGAAGTCATCATAGACATTTCCTTACTCTTCTTTGAGGCTTGAAAGGTATGCTTCGAATTAACAGCGGGTTGAAAGCTAACTATTCCAGTTCTACAATCAATTGTGGCGTGGTGTTTAAACAACCAGTCCATTCATAGGATTACATCAAATCCTATAATATCCATAATAATAAGATCAGCAGGTAAACTTACGGTCCCTACTAACACATCACTGTCAACCATCACTCGGTTAGAGCGCATGCGTTCACCAGAGGGTAATGTAACATTAAACATATGCATGAAAGGAGTAAACTTTACATCTAACTTATCAGCAAATATAGATGCTATAAATGAATGTGTTGCACCGGAATCTATCAAAGTAAAAGCAGGCACAGAGTTGATCAATATAGTACCTGACACAACAGCAGGCTGTTCTTCACCTGACTCCACCATGTAGAATATCCTTGGTTTAATCATAGCAGGGCCATTCTTAGGAACTGGGCAGTCTCTGCTAACATGGCCGACCTTATTACAATTGAAGCATCTGGTGATCCTAGGCTTCGGGCAATCTCTGTGTGTATGGCCAAACTCCTCACAGTTGAAACACTTTCCCGTCCCAAATCTGCACTCGCCCAAGTGATTCTTCAAGCATTTCGGGCACTGGGGAAACTTCCTGGTATCTGGTACTTTCCTTCCTGTTCCTTGGCTACTCTGGCCTTCACTAGGCCTCTTTATTCCCCTCTGTTGGTATGGCTGGATAAACTTTTATGGAACCTCCTTTGGTCCAGCACACTTCTTTTCAGCTTCTTCCACTTCCAGGGCAGTGGACACAACTTCACTAAATGTCAAGCCTTTAATACCACAAAATTTAACTCCTCGGTAGATTTTTGGCTTCAGTCCATGCACAAATTTGAACACTTTATCCTCATCCTTGTGGGCAAAATTTCCAGCAAATCTGGACAGAGACTCAAATTGCCTACTGTACTCGCCCATAGACCCTGTCTGCTTCAAGTTCAGAAATTCCAACTTCTTCGCGGTCTGGACAGTGCTATTGAAATACTTCTCATAGAAAATGTCCTTGAATTGTGACCAAGGTATCGCCAAAACATCGGCGGCGGTCTCTATTGTTTCCCACCATAGTTGAGCCTCACCAGCTAAATGAAATGTTGCTAACGTGACCTTGTCTCCTTCTCCTATATTGGCACACCTAAACATACTCTCAATTTTTCGAAGCCATCCTTCAGTAGTAACTGGATCAGATGACTGTCCATCAAACGTGGGTGGTCTCAGTCTCCGGAATCTATATCCAGAATGTTCATTGCTAGAACCCGAGTTGGCACTTCCTTGTACCTCTCGATCGGACTGTTGGCGCACTAAGTCTCTTTGCTGACGTACCAAATCTGTCAGCTACCTAATCACACTAGGCTCCTCTTCACCTCTCACGTTTGGCATTTCCCTTGGCACTCTAGGTCTTTCTGGGCGTCTGGCCATTGTACTAAATTCCTGTACAGGGTTAATTACACTCTTAAGTATCTAATAGCTAAGGTTAACATAAACACTTACAGTTGTTGAAGTACTTCCATGCAACGATTGGCACTGATGAGTAATCTTCTGAACGGTTTAACTGACATGTCTCTGATACCACACTGTAACGCCCCGAATTATCTAAACCCGATTCGTTACACATAGCTCGAACATAACTAAGAGACTTTGGACTAAATTTAAAATTTCACTCGAAAGTCTGAATTTGACATTTTTCTAAAACTTCAAAACGTTTTAAAAAAAACTTGCAGCGGAAATCATTTGAACAACAATAGAGTTAAACAAAACTATAAAACATTGTTTGAAATGTTAAGAAACAATCGGCAAATGGGAAATAAAGTTTAAACTGTGGAATACTTGAGGAGTCTCAGAAGCGAAATGCATCTGCCGATGAATAAAGTCAACGGAAAAAGCAGAAACAGAAAATAGAAGGCTTCTACCGATGACGTCAACCAGAAGAGTTGAAAACAAAAGACATCTCTCGGTGGACTGCATCTACCGATGACGTCAGCGGGATAATTCAATTATCCAATATCAACCGATCGCAAAACGACAAGTTTTACGACTCGCATCTACCGACGGCAAAACGACAAAAATCTCTCATTTCCTCTTTCCGATAGAATAAACTGTATACACCGATCACTAAACGACAAAGCATAATACCCACTCATACCGATAGTGTAAAATCTACATCTTCCGATAGAATAAATTTCATGTACCGATCACTTTACTGAGACATCATCCGAGGGCTTTACTGAAGACATCTTCCGATAGACAACATAACTATAACTCAACATCTACCGATAGACATCATCTACCGATAGAGGACAGAACGACATTTCAACTATTTCTTGCTATGCAAACACGACTCTAAGTATAGAAAAGAATTTACTACTCCACTGAAACCATTCAGAAATAATTCGAATCGTTGCATTACCCAAATCCAGTAAAAACCAACATTTAAAAACTCAACAGAATATTTTTATCAGGAAATCTCAAAACGTATTCAAAATATTAAAAATCACTACTGTCATGAAAACTCAGCATACTTAAATTGAAACATTGTCAACTAAACCTTCACACCAACTGACACCAATTAAACCGCCTCATCAGTTTATCAGGTCGAAACATGGATGTACTCCTCCAACCATGGCTAATCATCTGTGCATTCAGGAAAATCACCTGCAGTATCCTCAACACCTACATCACAAAACTCATATATTAGCCTAATGCTAAGTAAGTAAAGCAGTAATGAAATGAAATGCTGAAACATAAATTCCTAAACATGCAATTTCTACTTTCTCAACTCAGTTGCATTCACATTCATTCATAAGCTAATCCGATCCCTCGGTTCCCTTGGGAAGTGGATCAATTTTCCCAATGTTATACATCCTCTACTCGATTAAGGGGCGGATGAATTCCCTTAATAGCTAATCTGATCCCTCTGTTTCCTTGGGAGTGGGATCAATCCTCCTAATGTTATAAATCTCTTCATGAGTTTAGGGGTGGATTAGTTTTCTTAATAGTTTTTCTGTCACATTCAGTTCATGCCTTACCTTTCTTACATGAAAATTCATTTTCGCAATCTTTCAAAAACATGATGCATGACATACAAAATCATTCACACAATACATAACCCTACTATTTTGTGATGTAGGCCTAAAGGCACATGCGTACTTTACTTACCTGGATCCCTGGGAATTGTTTGGTTGCTAACCACTTCGGGTCTTGCTCAAACCTAAAACCGTAGACAGTGTATTAATTGAACTTCATTCTAAACTATCCAGGAGTCTAAGGAAATTAGTTGTGGAAGCTCAGATCTTCATGCATTCCCGATTCTGCACCAAGTCCAAAACTACACTCATTCACAACACTCTCAAAACACATACATTGTACTCCTTTTGCTATCTAACCGTCAAGTCATAAGGAAAAAAATGAGGGGACTCACCTAAGTCGGAGAAATCGCTGGAGAAATCGCTGGAGAAATCAAAGGGAGGGCCTCCTAGAGCACTCTGCTGAGCTGAGAGTCGAAAAGAATTGAAAAACAGTGGCGGCTACAATGCATTAAATCCAAAAACGTATTTCTTAAATACGTTATCCACTTTAAAATTTTCAATTACCCTTATGCCCCTGCCTAGTCATCCATTAACCCTACATTTATTATCACCTTATAAAGTGTCATTAATTTATGAAGAAATTAGACTTGGTTCTAAAGAACCAGGTGTTACATAACGAGTGGAGGATTTTCAATATTGTCTTCCCTGTTATCTCCCATAATGACACGCGCTGGTTGAATAGCTTCTCTTCTCGCTTTACAATGTTGTCGGCCCGTACGCTCTATTTCAAGATTAAGTGGGAGAAGATTAGCGTTTCCTTCTTTACGCATGCACCTGAAATTAACACAAAAATAAAGACTTAAACTAAATAGAATTCAAAATAAAACTAAAAATAATTAATTTGATATCAATAATAAAGTCCCCGGCAACGGCGCCAAAAACTTGTTGTGAAAAATATGTTCGCAAGTGTACGAGTCGCAACAAATAATATAGTGATAACTAGAGTGTCGAACCCACGAGGACTTGTAATTAATAATTGAAATAATTAATCTTAATTCTAAATTGAACACACGTTTTATGATTTTCAAGAATTGAAATTAAACTAAATAATTAAAACAATAAAAATGAACTACCATAAAATAACAAAATAGATAAAATGGGATTAAATCAAATTGATAAAAGCCTAGGTACTACGATTTTACCAAGACAACAGTTATTTCAGTTCTTCGCAATTATATTCATAAATATTCTTCCTATGTTGATGATCGATTTCATTAAATTCTAGTACAATCTCTCTCGAGCATTGCATAGTTTATCTGATTAATGGGTTATCACTTCTCAGTTTCAAATCCTACATTAATCAAATACAAATAAATCAAGAAATCACAATGATCACATCAATATCGTAACTATCTCTAGCTTACGTATATTTATGACATTAATTTCTGTGCTCGGGTATTTATCACCTCTCGGTCTCAAAACACCCCAAAAATCAAGTAAAGATTGGCCAGAAATTTATAGGCTTTAAGAACAGAAATTAAATGCGTCAACAATATTGGAAGAAATACTCAATAAATATAATTAAACGAAGAACATAAAACAAATATCGTCTGGCTACATCGTAGCCCTAGTATGAAAAGTTTAGTTCATGCTAAAATAAATAAAAACACAAATAATAGAGTGTTGCATAATCAAATAGAAGAAATAAGAAGAAAATAAAAACTATGCTGTGAAAATTGCTTCAAAGTCGTTGGAAAAATCGCCTCCAGCTGATTGCCTTCAATCGCCAAAACCACAATTGCCCAATGCCAGAATATCTTCTCTCTGTTTTCTTTAGGTTTTTATTTTCTTCTTTTCAACTAATCAATGGTTCAGATTCGAAGAATTTTTGCTTTGACGGTCCAGATTAGAAGCAGCTGCCTTCCAAAAATTGAATTCATATGTGGCGATCGATCGCCTCTTCTGTTTTTGTCTCGATCGCCATCACTCGATCACCAATCATCGATCGCGTAAAATTTCATTCTCTCGTGGCGATCGATCGCTTGAAGGTGGCGATCGATCACCACCTTCTCTATTTGCTTGCACTCCGCTTCTAATTATTCCATGTTTGTGGCGATCGGTCGCTGGTATGTGGCGACTGATCGCCACCTCTTCTGTTCCTTCCTCTTGTTTTAACTAAAATTTTGCCTTCCTTTTTGTATTTCTTTTCTTCCTTTGCTTCTCTTCTTTTGCTTGAACTTTTTATATTCAATCTTTCTGTTTTAAATAAATTTTCTGCACACTTACACAAAATACATCAAATTCTTTCAAACACTTGAGATAAACTTACCAAATCAAGTCTAAAAAAGTATAAATAAGTGTGTAAAATACACACTTATCACTAAACAAATAGTTTGTTCAGATGTTTTGATACCTCTTTTGGTTTTTAAATCAAACAAACCTAAATTATAAATAGTTTTAGGTTCGACTTTTGGGATTGTCCATTTGTTCAGTTGTTGATTTTGTTTTAACTCAATAATTTGTTCGTTTTTGTAAAGATTTTGATTTTCTCAACAGAAAAATCCATGACAACTAAGTGTTAATTCATTCGTAAATGACAGATAAACCTTTTCAACCTCAATCTTTAAACTATAAGTTGCAATTAATAATCAGGCCGTATTGATTATTTGATCAAACCGTATTGATTAACTAATCATACCGTATTGATTCATGAGAAATACCTTATTGATGTTCTAACACTCACTACGTAAAAATTACGAATTACGAGTCATTGTTGCGCCACCACGAAGGTAGGAATTTCATAATACTTTGCATTCAATCTTCAATCACAACATATGGGTATAAACGCCAACAGCCATCACGGCACCACGGCTTGAACCCCGAAGTGATAAAAGAAGAACAGAATACGAAGTATTATCAAACCTTAGCAACAGACAAACCTCTACGTAATTCTACACGGCAATAGTTAGAACAGTCTTATTGGTATACCTCAATCAACTTATTGGTATAATCAACTAATCGTGTTGGATGAACCAAACTCTCTTATTGGCGATTGATAATACATAGCAACTTAGATTAAAAAGATTACCATTGAAATTGTAACGCCCCCGAACCCGCCCAGGCTCGGTGCGCTACTTTGCTAACCAATCCTACGTCTAAAACGGCGTTTAAAATAATTTTTGTAAAATTATCGACTCTATTTCGGGTTTTTTGAACCCTCGAAAAAATATTGTAAAACATCCAAAAATACGTTTAAAATGCCTTAGAAAATGTTGGGGTAAAATAATTTGGAATTAGGACAATTTTTAAAAAATTTAAAAATTTATTTATTTTTTTTTACAAGTAGCGATCGATCGCCGTAATGTGACGAGCGATCGCCACCCTCTCGGGTGCTACAGTACCCGAGAGGCGCTCGGCAGAGAACGTTTGCTGTTGAACAGCGAACGATCGCCCCTGCGACGCGCCCTGCGCGCCCCGCGTGCGCGCCAACGCCCCACCTGCGCGCCCAGCCCGACCTTCACTACTTTTCCTCCATTTTTCCCGATCCAAACACCTCCAAAAATTTTAAAATTTTTACCACACAATCCCTACACCCTATCCTTCATGTCCCGTAAAAATATTGAAAAACCGACTTAAAACGATTAATAAAAATAGAGAAAGTAAACCCGACATAGTTTGTTTTAAAACCAAAACGAGCGGCATAACGCCTAAAATTCTATAAACCGAAACCTGAAATCAAAACCAGAATTCAAACTAGTTAAAAATCCCAAATACATGCAACCAATATCCACCCCACAACCGACTCCCAATTCTCCAAATAATTACAAAAATATCTACAATTTCAACGTACCAATACCTTTCATTTTCCTAACTTTTCTCAAACAAACATTTACAAAACATTTACCAACAAAACTATTGACACCAAAACATTCACCTCCCACACTACCCGAGGAAGACAGTGGTCCAGACGCCTCGAAAATAGCCTGCACCGGCGGACTCCATACTCCTCCGACTGCGGCCTAATCCTCGGCTGTCTCATCTACCTCACCTGTAAAGAACTCGTCACCTACACCATAGAACACAAAAGTAAGCCTAACGCTTAGCCAGTAGGGAAATAATGCACAATAACACACTACATGCTCAACTCAACCCTAACATGCAGTTTCTATACACTCTGTTGTTTCTTTACATTTCGGTTGTATTTATCTTTCACTTTCAAGTGAATCAAGTAGGCAAACGCCCCCACACAGTCCAGGACGGCCACGCCTTGATCCACAGAGCAAGACCGGAGGCACACGTCCTAACACAGTCTGGGACGGCCAACCGAATCTCCTCCTTCGTCGATCATAGAATCCTCAGTGTGCCTTCCGGCACGAGCAGGTCGAGGCAATCAGAATCCCTAGTGTGCCTTTCAGCACGAACAGGTCTAGGCATTCAGAATCCCTAGTGTGCTTTTCAGCACGAGCTAGTCGAGGCATTCATACTCATGACACATTACGTAATTTAGCATAGCATCTCGAGTAAAATCCCTCGCGGGGTGCTCAACGAGCCACTTGCCCGACGAAACTATTCTACTCGAGACTAAGTTGCATATCAATTCTTATCTTTCATCCTCACCACTCACACATGCAAAACACGTGGTTTCGTAGTTTAGAAAACAATGATGCATGACACGAATTTAAAACATAGCAAACAAACAAACAATCCCTACCGTTCTATGGTGTAGGCCCGAAGGCAACAAACACGCATCCACTACTTACCTGGTTGCTCGAATTTTAATTGTCCACTTCTATCAGTCAATTCACTTGTTCGACGACCTAAAATAACAAAACTCAACTTGGTAAGTCACCAATACACTCTAAGAAATTCTAACACCTAAAACTCACCAACACTTAAAGCAATCTCACACTTAACACTTAAACCCGATTTTTACCCAAATTTGACCTTCCAACTTCAAACGGTCATAACTTTCTCGTTTTTCAACGGATTTCGACGTGCCACCCCAACTCGGAAACCTCTACACGTCTACTATCCATTGAAACACTCAAATTAACCAAACAATTCACTTAGCCAAACCGAAAATGCCAAAGACAGAATCGGCCACCAAATGTTCCTAAACCGATTTTTGTGTAACACTCCTCCAATCTTCAATTTAACCACTCAATTAACCTAAACTAACATATTTAAGGATTCATTGATCAAAAGTGGAAGAAAACCCTCAAGGAGAATACAATTTTCGGACTCTTCCATCTAGGGTTTTCAAACCCTCACCAAATTCACTTAAAACACACTAAAACTACTAAAAACTAACCCTAAAAGGTATATAACTAAAACCCCAACAAAACTAACCTTAAATCCCTTGATGAAATTAAGAAAATGGGGCTTCAATGGGTGCCATGGAAAAATCGTGGAGGCAAGGGAAGAAGAAGGCTTTTTAACATTTCTTTCCTTCACTTTTCTCTTATTTATAAAAAATCTCTTTACTTTTTATTTCTTTCCACCATTTTGTTTAAAATTGCAATCAAACACCCCCCCCCCCCCCCCCCCTCTTTCTCTCTTTGAATGTCAACGTGCATCACCCAAGAAAAGCCTCCTTTTATTCACACATTTCTTGAAATTTTATTGGTTCATGTTGTAACGCCCCCGAACCCACCCTGGCTCAGTGCGCTACTTTGCTAACCACTCCCACGTTAAAACATAATTTAAAATAAAATTGACACAGTAGAATTAAAGTTAAGTCTCTCAAAACTCTCTTACTTCATACCTAGCCGCCTAAACTCATTAATTTCCCTTAATTCTAACCGTTAAATAACACGGCGTCTTCCCAAAAAAATTTTGACAAAATAACGCCTGAAAATGGCGCCTCCAAAATGCTAAATACCTGCATAAAATCTAATCCCAACCAATCTAGAATACTTCTACTCAACTTATTCAGCATACGAAATCACCCGAAATCACCAAATAGCAGTAAAGAGGAAACTAAAATACTAACATCCCTAATGAAGAAAGTCCACAGTACAGGGCGATACATCACCCTTACCTATGACTATACCACAAATACACATAGCTATACCACAACTATCAAAAATATCAACCAAAATGAGTCACGCATTTCCATCATTTCTACAAACAGACATCTACAATAAACTACTAAAATATAAGTCCCACATTCTCCCGAAGACCATGGTCGATGCGCCTCGACAATAGCCCGCACTGACATACCGCATGCATCACCAACTGCTGCCTATTCCTGTGCTGTCTCATCCACCTCACCAGAGTAAAACTTGTCACCTACACCATAGAACACAAAACATAAGCCTAATGCTTAGCAAGTAGGGAAATAATGCACAACAACACACTAAATGCTCGACTCAACCCTAACATGCAGTTTCTATACACTCTGTTGTTTCTTTTCATTTCGGTTGCCTTTATCTTTCACTTTTAGGTGAATCCAGTAGGCACACGCCCCCACACAGTCCAGGATGGCCACACCTTGATCCACAGAGCTAGACCAGAGGCACACGTCCCAACACAGTCCAGGACGGCCAACAGAATCTCCCCCAATCGATCGTAGAATCCTCATTGTGCCTTCAAGCACGAACAGGTCGAGGCATTCATACTCACGACACATTACGTACATTAGTATAGCATCTCGAATAGAATCCCTCGCGGGGTGCTCAACGAGCCACTACCCCGACGTAGCTATTCTACTTCGAGACCACGTTGCAATCAATTCTTATCTTTTATTTCATCCTCACCCCTCAAACATGTAAAACACGTGGTTTCGTAGTTTAGAAAACAATGATGCATGGCACACGATGCATGACACAAATTTAAAACATAGCAATCAAACAAACAATCCCTACCGTTCTATGGTGTAGGCCCGAAGGCAACAAACACGCAACCACTACTTACCTGGCGTCCTAGCTCACTGAGGATACTCGGTTACTTGTCCACCTACGGTTTGACCTACGACAAATATTAAAACTTCATTAAATCAAGCTTACATTAACCAATGACTCTCAAACTACTATTTCTAGCCTCACCCAACTAAAATCTAACTAAATGGGCCACTAATTTGGGTTCGGTAAAAACCGACCCGAAACTTCAAATGTGCATAACTTTCGCATCGGATATCGGAATCGAACGATTCCAGCGCCCACGTACTCCTCTAATAACCTATTTTAACCTGCCAACATGTATTTTAAAACAAACGACCGTAGTTAGGTCAAATATCAAAAAACCCGAACTGCCCTTCACCCGAAAATTTCCCCCAACTCGGTTTTTCATCAATTTCCATCCATTTCCTCACCAATCAATCACCCTGACACCCAATTAGCCTAAACTAATCAAAATTCCAAGGTTACACACACAAAACCCGAAATGCCCCAATTCGGGATTCACTGTTTTTCGCTCAATTTGAGCTCCTCACAACTCGGCGACCATTGTTGGTCCAAGGGTCGGCACACCCATGCCGAGAACTCCCAAAATCGGCCGGTGATCGGAGCTCAAACTCGCTCCTCACCCTCGGCCACGAACAGAACTGAAATAGGGCAAAAACCAAGCCTTACCTGTCGGTTCGTGCGCGAAGACGGCCGGAAACAGCTCGCCGCCGACGTCTGGCCAGAGAATGTCGGGAGTCGTTGGCGTTCACGATCAGCGATCGTCGCTCCTTCCCCCTTCTCCCCCTGTCTGTTCTCGGCTGCGAAGAACACTGAATGGCGTCGATCGCAATTCAGTTGTTTTAATTTAAAAACAATTAATAATAATAATAATTATTCTTATTATTATAATAATTCCTATTAAAACATTAATACAATAACATTTACCGTTTTGCCCTCTCGTTTTTTCGACCATTTCGAACTCTCGATAAATCGTTCTTAAATTATAAATTTTCCTAAAGTTACCCTCTCCCCGTACCCGACTTAATTTCTCCATTGGGAATACCCGAACCTAAATTAATAAACTGTTTAGTTCAACCAAATTTATTCACTCTTCTTTTAAATTAATTAAATCTAAATTCGCGGGTGTTACAATCTACCCTCCTTACAAAAATTTTGTCCTCAAAATTTGTGGCCTTGTTATTCCTCGATGTACTCCTCTTATCTCACCTACCCAATACCCTTACTCATCTTTCGGTTACGCTCTAACCCGAATACTCACACGTTCACTAACTATAATCTAATTCATACCCTCAAGCCCTTCTAACTGAATTTTCAACTCGATCTTTTCTCTAGCTAAGTTCATCTTTTTCTACTCGCACAAACCACTACGACTCTCTATGCTACCACAATCGAGTAATCCTAAGATACTAATGAGTACAATTCTTACCTCAAGTTTTACTAACCTCTATAAATTCTTAGATCAGGACTAACTCGTTCCTAACTCTTCACACAATACTCTAAATGGTGTACAACATATCCTTAATGCCCATTTGTCTTCAACCTCTTGAAGACTCTCAACTTAAATCCTATTAGTGAACATCATTTGGCTGAAATACCTATCGTGTAATCCACAGCCCTAAATCTTCCTAACTAAGTTCACTTAGTCACTTCCTTTTCTAATTCAGACAAGTATCCATCAAACAACCTCAAACCTCCAAAGCCATCTCAATAGCGTAACACTAGAACCTACAGAGTAAACTTCTTATCTTTAGTTCTAGATTTTAAACTCCCTTCGATCTTACTATCGCATCTTACCCCTATTCCTCATTCTAACATCATTCGCATATTTCGAATTCTCACTATCTAAATTAATTCACTATGCACTCGAAATACTAACTGAGTTTTCATTCACTCCAAATTATCAACTCTCTACGACTCTAAGTTGGTTCATTCTAAACTATACATCTCAACGCTCAATAATCCAACATTATTGACTTCATTACACTATTCTACATCTCCAAAATTTTCATTTTCTTAACTTTGCTCCCTAACTTATTACTCTCATCTCTTACATTTACTTAAATCAACCAATCAAGACAATTTATACCTCGAACAAGCATGACATTTCATTAAACCTATCAATTCTTCCTCAAAGAATCTTCGTACTTACATTCACTATGCTCAATTTGTCTAACTTCTAATTTCAGTTATTACCAAACACTCAAATTATTAAGTCTAAACTAACTATTTCCCAACTTTACACTCGACACCCTAAATGTTATTTACGCCCTTCCTTTCGACCTCAAAACTTCCATAAAATTCTCTTGAATTAACCCTACTCTAATTCCTCTTATAATCTTCGTGTCCTTCCTATCCAATATTCTCCATTAGAATTTACTAATCTCCTCACTTACCTCACTTTTCACTCTTCACCCACTAACAGAGCTCAAACGCTTAAGTTAGTCTAACTTTCATAACTATGTACTATTCTATATTTTAGTAACTTTCGCTTCATCACTCATCACCTATACTTTCAAATTTTTACCCTTTAATTCTCAATATCCTCTAAATTCTTCAACTTCATAAGATAGCTAACTCTATTATCCTAACTCTCTCTCTTAGTTAACTAATCTCTCTCATATGTCCGTCCCGAATCTAGAATTTAATCTCATCGCTCTTCTAGCTTACATCTCTCAACCTCTACTAACACTCGAGTTTTCATTCACATCACACTTTTAAGCTCGGCAACTCTTAAACTTATCAACTCTAGCCTAATCTATTTACGACATTAACAGTTTCGACTTCGTTACATACGAGTCAAACCTTGAACTTTCTAACTTAACATTATCCCTAAATCACTTAAACACTTTCATGAAATTTCTCGTTCCTCTTATTCAAAATTCTCTAATTCCTCAGATCTTACACTACTAATTACTTCAGGTTCAGACCTTGAACTCTAACCTTCCTCTTTCTATAGTGTACGACTTCTAATTTCTTCCCAAGTTTCTTAACTCTAAGACAATTATTTAATTTCCCTCATGATTCTCTTCAAAATTTACTAACTAATCTACTTTCTATAGTCTTCCAATTCGGTTTAAATATTCCCCTAACTCATCTTACAACAAGTCGCCCAACAACCTCCTTGTTTGCAAACTTGTTGTAACCCAATTAACACCCTAACTCTCAATCTCCTACCTATTACCTCGACGAGTCACCATTTCTCCTAACATCGTGCGCATTAAACTAAACCTCAGAACATTATCTTAATTCAAGAGGTTATACTTTTCTCTACTTACTCAAGACCTCTAAGCTTCTAAGTTATTCCAAGTTATTTCAAACCTATATACTTTCGGCTCCCAAATCCTAGGTCGAATAACACCAAAACACAGCACGTCCACTCCTTCTTGTCACGCCTAAATTCTCCTATACAATGTCGGTTGAAGACTTTTACGCATTCTCGCTCACCCCTGAATGAGTAATCCCTTAAGATAGTACCTATACCCTAAGCTCCAACCATTTTTCCTAACGAATATCACCTAGCATCTTCTTTGATCCTTTAATACCTCAATATTTATTGGTTTCCTAACTCTAAGGAAATCTCTAACTTTTAATCCCCGAAATTGAGTACCTTTCTATGGCTCATCATTCACTCCACAACTACTCATCATTGCCACATACACGACTCGACTCATACTCTCCATAACTCTATGACTATAACTCTATGACTCTAGTTTGGGTCATACTAACTAACTATACCACTTTTACATCTACACACATTCTCATAAACATATTAATAGCCTGACGAATGTCTAAGGTGTCTCTAAATAAATTTTCAAACATCTACCCGGTTCATCGTATCCTAGTACGTCCTAGTACTCCCAAGGATTTGCTAACTATGCCCCAAGTCTATCTATGTGTATCATCATTACAATTTCTCATTCTAAGGTTTATCTCATCCTGCATTCAACCCACTGTGTCCTCACCCACCCATTTAATACTAAGACACAACTCACCCTTTCCCCAACGCACCCTTTTCCTAACGACTATCACTTATACTCGGGCTAACATGAACACTTAATTCGGGTAGATCATATCTCTTTTCTCATAAGGTTCCCATCCTAAGATTCTCTAATCTATCTATGCTCAATCCTACTTCAATCTAATGTTACTTTGTTAGTTTCGCACTTCCAATAAATTCCTAGCTATTCGAACTATTAGTTCACTATGTCAACATATATGTCTATGAATTAGCTTAAGGGATCCACCAAAGCTGTCTCGGTACTCTCGAGATTTTCTAATTCATTACAGTTCTAAAACCAACAGGGGTTAAACAATTTAATCTTAAATATAAACAAACTAAAATTAAAGAAATACTTACAGTCGGTGAAGTACGTTGCATGGCGGCCGGCATTGTCGGGTAATCCTTTGAACGACTCGACCATTTATGCTCTGATACCATCTTGTAACGCCCCCGAACCCACCCTGGCTCAGTGCACTACTTTGCTAACCACTCCCACGTTAAAACATAATTTAAAATAAAATTGACACAGTAGAATTAAAGCTAAGTCTCTCAAAACTCTCTTACTTCATACCAAGCCGCTTAAACTCATTAATTTCCCTTAATTCTAACCGTAAAATAACACAGCGTCTTCCCAAAAAAAATTTGACAAAATAACGCCTGAAAATGGCGCCTCCAAAATGCTAAATACCTGCATAAAATCTAATCCCAACCAATCTAGAATACTTCTACTCAACTTATTCAGCATACGAAATCACCCGAAATCACCAAATAGCAGTAAAAAGGAAACTAAAATACTAACATCCCTAATGAAGAAAGTCCACAGTACAGGGCGATACATCACCCTTACCTATCACAAATACACATAGCTATACCACAACTATAAAAAATATCAACCAAAATGAGTCAAGCATTCCCATCATTTCTACAAACAGACATCTACAATAAACTACTAAAATATAAGTTCCACATTCTCCCGAAGACCATGGTCGAGGCGCCCCGACAATAGCCCGCACTGGCATACCGCATGCATCACCAACTGCTGCCTATTCCTGTGCTGTCTCATCCACCTCACCAGAGTAAAACTTGTCACCTACACCATAGAACACAAAACATAAGCCTAATGCTTAGCAAGTAGGGAAATAATGCACAACAACACACTAAATGCTCGACTCAACCCTAACATGCAGTTTCTATACACTCTGTTGTTTCTTTTCATTTCGGTTCCTTTTATCTTTCACTTTCAGGTGAATCAAGTAGGCACACGCCCCTACACAGTCCAGGACGGCCACACCTTGATCCACGGAGCTATACCAGAGGCACACGTCCCAACACAGTCCTGGACGGCCAACAGAATCTCTCCCAATCGATCGTAGAATCCTCATTGTACCTTCAAGCACGAACAGGTCGAGGCATTCATACTCACGACATATTACGTACATTAGTATAGCATCTCGAATAGAATCCCTCGCGGGGTGCTCAACGAGCCACTAGCCCGACGAAGCTATTCTACTCCGAGACCACGTTGCAATAAATTCTTATCTTTTATTTCATCCTCACCCCTCAAACATGTAAAACACGTGGTTTCGTAGTTTAGAAAACAATGATGCATGACACACGATGCATGACACACGATGCATGACACGAATTTAAAACATAGCAATCAAACAAACAATCCCTACCATTCTATGGTGTAGGCCCGAAGGCAAAAAACACGCAACCACTACTTACCTGGCGTCCTAGCTCACTGAGGATACTCAGTTACTTGTCCACCTACGGCTCGACCTACGACAAATATTTAAACTTCATTAAATCAAGCTTACATTAACCAATGACTCTCAAACTACTATTTCTAGCCTAACCCAACTAAAATCTAACTAAATGGGCCACTAATTTGGGTTCGGTAAAAACTGACCTGAAATTTCAAATGTGCATAACTTTCGCATCGGATATCGAAATCGAACGATTCCAGCGGCCACGTACTCCTGTAATAACCTATTTTAACCTGCCAAAAGGAATTTTAAAACAAACGACCGTAGTTAGGTTAAATATCCAAAAACCCGAACTGCCCTTCACCCGAAAATTTCCCCCAACTCGGTTTTTCATCAATTTCCATCCATTTTCTCACCAATCAATCACCATCACACCCAATTAGCCTAAACTAATCAAAATTCCAAGGTTACACACACAAAACCCGAAATGCCCCAATTCGGGATTCATTGTTTTTTGCTCAATTTGAGCTCCTCACAACTCGGCGACCATTGTTGGTCCAAGGGTCGACAAACCCATGCCGAGAACTCCCAAAATCGGCGGGTGATCGGAGCTCAAATTCGCTCCTCACCCTCGGCCACGAACAGAACCAAAACAGGGCAAAAACCAAGCCTTACCTGTCGGTTTGTGCGCGAAGACGGCAGAAAACAGCTCGGCGCCGACGGCTGGCCGAAGAATGTCGGGAGTTGTCGACGTTCACGATCGGCGATCGTCGCTCCTTCCCCCTTCTCCCCCTGTCTGTTCTCGGCCGCGAAGAACACTGAATGGCGTCGATCGCCATTCAGTTGTTTTAATTTAAAAACAATTAATAACAATTATTATTATTCTTATTATTATAATAATTCCTATTAAAACATTAATATAATAACATTTACTGTTTTGCCCTCTTGTATTTTCGACCATTTCGAACTGTCGATAAATCGTTCTTAAATTATAAATTTTCGTAAAGTGACCCTCTCCCCGTACCCGGCTTAATTTCTCCATTGAGAATACCCGAACCTAAATTAATAAACTGTTAATTAAACCAAATTTATTCACTCTTCTTTTAAATTAATTAAATCTAAATTCGCGGGTGTTACACATGCATTTTGAATTTTCAAACCCCTTTTCTTTTTGACTTGTCAAACTTACATTCTTCCTTTCCATTCTCACTTTGCATTGTTTCTAACCATTCATTCTTAACCATTAACCCTCTAATCGTCACGCGTTATAGAAAATTCTCGAGTGTCACAATCCACCTTCCTTACAAAAATTTTTTCCTCAAAATTTGCAGTCCTTAGTATTCTTCAATTTACTCATTCTTAACTTTGTGCGTTGACACAGTAAATCCCCACGACATTATGATCTTAAACTCATCGGGTACTACATCTCCAAAAATTATTAACTTCACCTACTCACACTCCCTAGCTCAAATACTCATACGCCTACGCCTATTGACATGAATTGGTTCAGTTATTTCTAACTTCGTTCTAACCCTCCACTTCTCATCATGCTAAGTTCACTTAGTCACTTAATTGTCTAATCCAATGGTCATCAAACACTTACATTACGACCTCAAATCTCCAAAGCTACCTCAATGTTGTAACATCAAGAACTCATAAATAAACATCTTACCCTAAAACCTAAAATTTTCGTTCTCTTCTACTCTAGCATCTCATTCCTAACTTATTTCAACCCTCAAAGTATACTAAATCACGTAACATTTGCCGAGTAAACTTCTTATCTAAGATCCCAAGTTAAAAATTCTGTCTATTTGTCCTTAAAATTTATGGCCTTGTTATTCCTCAATTTAGTTACTCTCCTGACATTTGGGTTGCACTACTAACTTCAACTACGCTAAGGGCGTAATAACCTATTGGGTAAGGAGTAATGATAATTTCCTATATCTCCGTAGTTTTAACTTTTCTAACTATACATGTCATAGCTCAAATATGCATACGTTTAATGACATTTACTCAAGCACTCATCATTTATACCCTCAAACTTCTCTATCCTAATTTCAACTCTAACTTTTTGGTCTAGATTAGTTCATCTAACTCCTCAATCACATAACTAAAAATCTATTGAGTAAACCTCCTTTCCTAAGTCCTCAATTTAGGATTCCACAGCATTTTACTATTCCATTTCAACTTACTTCCACCTCTTGCAACTGCTCTCACTACTTAAATCTATTCCCCCTTCATTCAAGTACTATCTGACTTTAATTATACCCACTACCCTCAATTTACCTAACTGCTGCTACAGTCATCACTAAACATTCTCAAATGCTTAGGTCTAATCTAACTCTTTTCCATTTTTACACTCAACACCTTAAATGATGTTCACGCATTTCCCTTCCATCCCCACAAATGCAAACTGAAGCTTCCATAACCTTCCAAAATTAACTTTACTCCTAAATGGAAATGGGAAAACATTGCCATGGATTTTGTAGTAGGATTACCAAAGACAATCAAAGGACATGATAGTATTTGGGTTGTGGTGGACAGAATGACAAAATCAGCACACTTTATACCAGTAAGAATGACCTTTTCAATGGACCAACTTACTAACCTATACATTCAAGAAATTATCAGATTGCATGGGATTCCCTTATCTATTGTCTCCGATCGTGATCCTTGATTCACCTCAAGATTTTGGCAAAGTTTGCAAGGCACATTAGGAACAAAGTTATCCTTCAGCACTGCTTTTCACCCTCAAACCGATGGTCAATCTGAGAGGACTATTCAGATACTTGAAGATATGTTGAGAGCTTGTGTGTTGGAATTTCAGACATCATGGAGTCGATACCTACCCTTGATTGAGTTTTCTTATAACAATAGTTACCAGTCCACCATTGGAATGGCACCTTATGAAGCACTTTATGGCAGAAAGTGCAGGTCACCTTTGTACTGGGATGAGGTCGGGGAAGCAAAACTCCCTGGTTCCGAGATCTTGCAACAGATGTCAGACAAGATTGCCATTATTAGGAAAAGAATGATTACTGCACAAAACCGACAGAAAAGTTATGCAGACCAAAGGAGAAGAGACCTAGTGTTCTCTATTGGAGATGAAGTTTTTCTAAAGATTTCACCATTTAAAGGAATTTTAAGATTTGGTAAGAAAAGAAAGCTTAATCCGCGATTTGTTGGACCATTCCCTATCTTGGAGAGAATCGACAGCACAGCTTATAGACTAAAATTGCCCCTATCACTGGATAAAGTTTACAATGTCTTTCATGTGTCAATGTTGAGAAAATGCATACGGCACCCTACATAAGTTGTTAAGTCAGGGGATGTCGAAATTGAGCCAACACTAATGTATGAGGAGAAGCCAGTGCAAATTTTAGAATCTGCTGTAAAAACTCTGAGGAATAAGGACATTCCATTGGTTAAGGTCTTATGGACAAATCATAGAATTGAAGAAGCCACATGGGAACGAAGGCAAGATATGTTGAACAAATATCCGGAGCTCTTTGCTTGATCAATTTTCGAGGACGAAAATTTTGTTTAAGGAGGGGTGGATGTAACACCCGACATTTTTAGCCAGGTGATTTTCTTAACGGAATCAACGGTAACCTCTTTACTCGACCTTTTATTTAGTTAATTTTAATGCCAAAGCTTATTGGATTCTATTTGTGTGATGGCAGTGTGGTAATTAAATAGGAACTTAGTTGATATAAATTTGAAATGGAAACCTTAAACCTCACTGTAGCAGACATTCTCCCTTCAGCGATTTTTCTCTCCCGAGCTCTCACTCTCTGCCTGCCAGTCATCCTTCCTCCGACGACCGGTTCCTTTGCCTTTGCTCAGCTACTCTACGCTCAAGGTATGGGTTAGACAATGTAGTTGTCAGTTATTTGTTAGGCTCTGTTTTCAGCTTGGTGTTGGAGTTTGGTTCTCCAATAGCCGAGTAACATTAGTACCATTTATATTCTGGATTTAGCAATGTCATTCCGAATCGATTCTAGACATTTATCACACCGACTCAGATTAATCATTAGTTGAACCTAGCTGCTTCGGTTTTAGGATTTCAGACTGCACACAGAGAACTAGACTAAGGGACTCGAGAATGACTTTAACTACAGATTCTAGGATAACATTTAGTTAGGACTGTTCTAGCTTTGATTTCAGAATATTTAGGATCTATATTGACTCAGAGATGTGAAATGATATCAGGTGAAGAGGTTTGAAGTGTAGTGCACGACTTTGCTAAGTAAGCCAGGTAAGTGAATGTATTAAGATTTCCGGCCATTAGGGCCCTACATCTTAAGGGTACTAAATTAGTTATATGTTTGATGTTTGTTTTAAGTTAGTAAGATGGTTTGTACTCGGGTGATTTACGGATGTTTGAGAACCATATTATGTGATGTTCTGATAGATTCTATGAAGTCAACTGTCCAGTATGATATTTCCATAGTCTGATGATTTAAGAACATTCATGTCATGCATCATGATTTACTTCTCAAGCATATGAAAATGATTTATGAGTTTGTATTTCCCATGAACAAGATATGAGAATGAAAATGAAACTTATGCAACAGGATTAAGCGAGGGTTGGGGGCGGATTGACTCAAGCCACAGTCCAAAGAGGGACCATGAAAACGACCCGAAAGGGAATATGATCAAAATCACTGTCAATCCCCCTTTTACGGCACAAATCCTCCCTTAATCCATATGATGAAAGTGATGAACAAGAATACGAATAAGGAACAAGAAAAGAGCATGAAAAGAATACGATTATGATTTTCTCTCAACTGTGCATTCACGAATACATGTTAGTTGCATTCCTTACTAAGCATTAGGCTTATAGTTTAAATCTTATGATGTAGGTGACGAGATATCAGGTGAGAATTCCAAAGTTAATGAAGATGTCGAGTTTGGTTGCTGAAAGGTGTTCAGGGTGCAATCCTGTGGCTGGGTGGCGATTATGACTCGTGGTTATGTTCATTTTATGTCAGTAAGACTTATGAGAAAAATGATGCCTAAGTAGGATAGGATCATATTTTAATTTGGACCTGAAATTGTCTGATTCAACTTCTGAGTTTGAGGATGATTGTAAGAACCTAGGATATCCTATTTTATATGAGTCTTCCGCTTACGTATCCTGAACAAGTCTATGACATTTATTCGTTTAAGATTTATGTCTATCAAGTTGAAATTTGTGAGAGTCGAGACATCCCTTGTTGGCTGTAGTTGTTTGATGATTATTGTGTTTTATTGATGAATGTAAGAGCAGGATGAGTGTATCATCCGGCTGACGTCATCGGTAAGAGTTGGATGATAGAAGTTGATTGATTGAACCTCCCGACTGACGTCACCGGATGATGTCGAGTATCTTACTCATCGGATGATGTAGTGTATTTGAGTCACCGGATGATGTAAACGTTATTTTGTTGTCTAGTGACCGGTAGATGTATTGCATTTGAGTCACCGGATGATGTAAACGTTATTTTGTCGTCTAGCGATCGGGAGATGTATTGTATTTCTAATGTCGTGTGATGTTTAATGAGTCACGAGAGATGCACGTGTCCACCGGTAGATGACCTCTACCAGGCGATGTCCATTGAGTCACGCGAAGTGCACGTGATAGATCGGATGATGTGTACCCTATCAGCCGTTGCATGCAAAACCATGCAGCCCGAGCAGAATCACGTCGAGTGATCTGAGGCATTCCTTCTCTGCCCGATTATGTCATGGATCTGATAACCGAGCATAGTCACTCGATTCTGTGAACTAATGAGTTATTAGATCAGTGAAAGAGTGGAGTTTTGGATGGTTTAGTTTTGTCAGATGATCTGTGGTCTGCGAGTCAAGTTTTAAGTCCTAAGTATTAAAAAAAAATAATACTAATAATGAACAAGGTGCAGAAAGTAAGAATTAACTGATTAAGAAGGTCATGAATTACGTGGCGACTCCAACTGGGATCGTTACAATTATGGTATCAAAGCAAAACCGGGTTCTAAAATCGATTCTGCAGACTGCCTCCCAGCACAGATTGCAACCTGTGTTCACTCCAGCAACTGTAAGTATTTACGTTTTTAGGTAATGTCATTATGTTAAGATTCATTTATGAATATTTGTTTAGGAATCTCAAAATGGTAAGAGGTCAGCAAAGAGAGGCTAATGAGGATAGCAATGTCATTGCTCAGTTGACAGAGTTGGTTATGCGCTAATCTCGCCAGATCGAACAGCTGATGGCTGCTAGAGAAGAACAGGCGAATTCTAGTACTAATGCAACTCATGATCATGGTGGTGAGCGTTTTCACCGACTTTGACCCCCGACATTCAATGGTCGAGTTTCGAATCCTATTTATGCTGAGGAATGGATTCGGAAGATGGAAGACATGTTCAAGTATGCAAAGGTTGAGGAAGGGGACAGGGTAACATATGCTGTTTTCCACCTGGAATTGCATGCAAGACATTGGTGGGATTCAATCCAGAGCACCGTTAATGCAGGAGCTATGACCTGGGAAATGTTTAAGACTGCTTTCTTCGACAAGTATTTCAATAGGACTATTCGGGCCAACAAGAAGAAGGAGTTCATGAGTTTACGTCAGTTTGGCTCTGTGACGGATTACATATGTAAGTTTGAGGCTTTTTCTCGGTTTGCACCCAGGCTGATAGAAGATGATGAGGATAAGATCCACCAATTTGTTCAAGGACTGAAACCAAGTCTGTATATGAGAGTAAAGACTGCTAGAATACATAACGTACCTTATGTTGAAGTGACAGCTAAGGCTCTAGAACTGGAAGAGGCTGAGATATCGACATATGCGCAGTGCGAATCATCAAGGAAGTTTACTAAAGAGGCTCAGCCGCCACCACGTCAGAACAAAGGATGGCAACCGCAACAGAACAGGGGACCACAACAACAACAGCAAGGTATAAAGAGACCCTTCAATCCAAATGACGATCAGGGAAAAGGAAAATGACCATTAGCCCCTCTATGCTCCAACTGCCAGAAGAACCACCTTGGCGAGTACAAGCTGCACTCTGGCCGTTGCTATAGATGTGACAAGGTTGGACATATAGTCAGAGATTTCCCCATGCCACCTGATCCAAATCGAGCAATAGTAATGCCCCGAGTCTTTGCTATGATGAAAGATGAAGATGCCATGCAGAATACGGTCATAACAGGTACAATTATGATCTGTGGTATTTTTGCTTAAACACTTATAGACACGGAAGCCACACACTCACTTATTGCAACCCTATTTGCGCGTAAGCATAAGCTAGAGTACTTACCAGTTGATAGGCCATATAGTGTGATGTTACCATCAGGAAAGTCCTTGTATTCTGAGCAGATAATGAAAGGTGATATTGTGTCCTTAGGATATAAGAAGTTATATGTGGAACTAATTGTAATTGACATGAAGGGATATGAAGTTATATTAGGAATGGATTGGTTATCCAGACATTATGCCACGATAAGCTGTAGGTCAGGATTAGTTGAGTTTCGACCCCCAAATGGAGATCAGTACATCTTCCAAGCTATACCAAAAATAAGTAAGATACTGATTATATCCTCACTAGAGACTCAACGGATGTTGAGAGGTGGCTGTGAAAGTTACTTAGCCAGTATAATGGATACTCGGGTGAGGAATAAGATAGAATTACAAGATATTTCTATAGTCCGAGAGAGTATTCTTGGATGATTTGCCAGGATTACCACCTGATAGAGAAATAAAGTTTGCGATTGATACTTATCCCGAGGCATTACCTGTGTCTAAGAATCCTTACCGTATGGCACCTGTTGAGCTGAAGGAATTAAAAGTTCAACTACAGGAATTAGTGGACAAGGGATTTATACGCTCTAGTAGTTCTCCCTGGGGTGCACCTGTACTATTTGTTAAGAAGAAAGATGGTTCCTTAAGGATGTGCATTGACTACAGAGAACTGAATAAGTTGATAATTAAGAACAAGTACCCCTTGCCCCGAATTGACGACTTGTTTGACCAATTACAAGGAGCTAAAGTGTTTTCAAAGATTGACTTACGTTCGGGGTACTACCAACTGAAGGTTAAGGAGGAAGATATACCAACGACAGCCTTCAGGACCCGCTATGGACATTATGAATTCCTTGTAATGTCGTTTGGGCTAACCAATGCACCTGCAGCTTTTATGGATTTGATGAACCGAGTGTTTCGTGAATATTTGGATAAGTTTGTGATTGTATTCATAGATGATATTCTTATATACTCAGAGACTGAAGCTGACCACGAAGAACACTTGAGAGTAGTTTTGACAACCCTGAAACAGCAACAACTTTATGCCAAGTTGTCCAAGTGTGAGTTCTAGTTGGGTAAGGTTAACTTCTTAGGTCATGTCATCTCTACTGAAGGTATATCAGTAGATCCAACCAAGATTCAGGCTGTTAAGGACTGGCCACGGCCAAGGAATGTCAGTGAAGTCCGTAGTTTTCTTGGTTTGGCAGGCTATTATAGGAAGTATATTAAAGGATTTTCTATGATAGCTAAGCCATTAACAAGTTTGACTAAGAAGGACACCAAGTACTCTTGGACTGAAGCTTGTGAAGAAGGCTTCCAAACACTTAAGTTGAAGTTAACGACAACCCTTCTTTTGACACTCCCAGTTGAGGGAGGAAAGTACAGTGTCTATTGTGACGCTTCTAAAGTTGGTCTGGGGTGTGTCTTGATGAAGGAAGGCAAGGTTGTAGCATATGCTTCTAGGCAGCTAAAGAGTTATGAACAGAACTACCCCACTCACAATTTAGAGTTAGCCGCAATTGTTTTTGCTTTAAAGATTTGGAGACACTATTTATATGGTCAACAGTGTGAGGTATTTTCTGACCATAAAAGCCTGAAGTACCTTTTCACCCAAAAGGAATTAAACATGAGACAAAGACGTTGGTTAGAGTTTGTAAAGGATTATGACATCGAAATTAAATATCACCCGGGGTAAGGCCAATGCTGTGGCTGATGCATTAAGCAGAATGTCTAAGACGATGCAGCCCACTGTAACAACCATGTCTGTACCATTATGGAAGGAAGTTTAGAAGTTCGAGTTGGAAATAGTTCCTGAGTTGTCAACCTTACTTGCCGATTTATCTATTCGACCAACTATTTTGGACTGGATCAAGGAGGCACAGCAAAAGGATTCTAAGGAGAATAATAGTATGATGAGTAAGTTAAAAGACGCCTCTCCTGAGTTTAGCCTCTCTAATGATGGTATTTTGAAATTTAGGAATCGATGGTATATTCCATGCGAAGAGGAATTACGTAAGTTGATCTTGACCGAGGCTCACTCGTCTCCCTTCTCTGTACATCCTGGTAGCACCAAGATGTATTGAGACTTGAAGTTACATTATTGGTGGCCAAATTTAAAGAGAGATGTGGCTAAGTTTGTTGAGTCATGCATGGTATGCCAGCAAGTTAAAGCAGAACACCAACGCCCAGGAGGTACTCTTCAACCCTTACCGATCCCTGAATGGAAATGGGAAAACATTACCATGGATTTTGTAGTAGGATTACCAAAGACAATCAAAGGACATGATAGTATTTGGGTTGTGGTGGACAGAATGACAAAATCAGCACACTTTATACCAGTAAGAATGACCTTTTCAATGGACCAACTTGCTAACCTATACATTCAAGAAATTATCAGATTGCATGGGATTCCCTTATCTATTGTCTCCGATCGTGATCCTCGATTCACCTCAAGATTTTGGCAAAGTTTGCAAGGCACATTAGGAACAAAGTTATCATTCGGCACTGCTTTTCACCCTCAAACCGATGGTCAATCTGAGAGGACTATTCAGATACTTGAAGATATGTTGAGAGCTTGTGTGTTAGAATTTCAGACACCATGGAGTCGATACCTACCCTTGATTGAGTTTTCTTATAACAATAGTTACATGTCCACCATTGGAATAGCACCTTATGAAGCACTTTATGGCAGAAAGTGCAGGTCACCTTTGTACTGGGATGAGGTCGGGGAAGCAAAACTCCCTGGTCCTGAGATCTTGCAACAGATGTCAGACAAGATTTCCATTATTAGGAAAAGAATGATTACTGCACAAAGCCGACAGAAAAGTTATGCAGACCAAAGGAGAAGAGACCTAGTGTTCTCTATTGGAGATGAAGTTTTTCTAAAGATTTCACCATTTAAAGGAGTTTTAAGATTTGGTAAGAAAGGAAAGCTTAATCCGCGATTAGTTGGACCATTCCCTGTCTTGGAGAGGATCGCAGCACAGCTTATAGACTAAAATTGCCCCTATCACTGGATAAAGTTTACAATGTCTTTCATGTGTCAATGTTGAGAAAATGCATACGGACCCTACACAAGTTGTTAAGTCAGTGGATGTCGAAATTGAGCCAACACTAATGTATGAGGAGAAGCCAGTGCAAATTTTAGAATCTGCTGTAAAAACTCTGAGGAATAAGGAAATTCCATTGGTTAAGGTCTTATGGACAAATCATGGAATCGAAGAAGCCACATGGGAACGACGGCAAGATATGTTGGACAAATATCCGGAGCTCTTTGCTTGATCAATTTTCGAGGGACGAAAATTTTGTTTAAGGAGGGGTGGATGTAACACCCGACATTTTAGCCAGGTGATTTTCTTAACGGAATCAACGGTAACCTCTTTTACTCGACCTTTTATTTAGTTAATTTTAATGCCAAAGCTTATTGGATTCTATTTGTGTGATGGCAGTGTGGTAATTAAATAGGAACTTAGTGATATAAATGTTAAATGGAAACCCTTAAACCTCACTGTAGCAGACATTCTCCCTTCAGCGATTTTTCTCTCCGAGCTCTCACTCTCTGCCTGCCAGTCATCCTTCCTCCGACGACCGGTTCCTTTGCCTTTGCCTCAGCTACTCTACGCTCAAGGTATGGGTTAGACAATGTAGTTGTCAGTTATTTGTTAGGCTCTGTTTTCAGCTTGGTGTTGGAGTTTGGTTCTCCAATAGCCGAGTAACATTAGTACCATTTATATTCTGGATTTAGCAATGTCATTCCGAATCGATTCTAGACATTTATCACACCGACTCAGATTAATCATTAGTTGAACCTAGCTGCTTCGGTTTTAGGATTTCAGACTGCACACAGAGAACTAGACTAAGGGACTCGAGAATGACTTTAACTACAGATTCTAGGATAACATTTAGTTAGGACTGTTCTAGCTTTGATTTCAGAATATTTAGGATCTATATTGACTCAGAGATGTGAAATGATATCAGGTGAAGAGGTTTGAAGTGTAGTGCACGACTTTGCTAAGTAAGCCAGGTAAGTGAATGTATTAAGATTTCCGGCCATTAGGGCCCTACATCTTAAGGGTACTAAATTAGTTATATGTTTGATGTTTGTTTTAAGTTAGTAAGATGGTTTGTACTCGGGTGATTTTACGGATGTTTGAGAACCATATTATGTGATGTTCTGATAGATTCTATGAAGTCAACTGTCCAGTATGATATTTCCATAGTCTGATGATTAAGAAATTCATGTCATGCATCATGATTTACTTCTCAAGCATATGAAAATGATTATGAGTTTGTATTCCCATGAACAAGATCATGAGAATGAACAATGAAACTTATGCAAAGGATTAAGCGAGGGTTGGGGGCGGATTGACTCAAGCCACAGTCCAAAGAGGGACCATGAAAACGACCCGAAAGGGAATATGATCAAAATCATGTCAATCCCCCTTTTACGGCACAAATCCTCCCTTAATCCATATGATGAAAGTGATGAACAAGAATACGAATAAGGAACAAGAAAAGAGCATGAAAAGAATACGATTATGATTTCTCTCAACTGTGCATTCACGAATACATGTTAGTTGCATTCCTTACTAAGCATTAGGCTATAGTTTAAATCTTATGATGTAGGTGACGAGATATCAGGTGAGAATTCCAAAGTTAATGAAGATGTCGAGTTTGGTTGCTGAAAGTGTGTTCAGGGTGCAATCCTGTGGCTGGGTGGGCGATATGACTCGTGGTATGTTCATTTTATGTCAGTAAGACTTATGAGAAAAATGATGCCTAAGTAGGATAGGATCATATTTTAATTTGGACCTGAAATGTCTGATTCAACTTCTGAGTTTGAGGATGATTGTAAGAACCTAGGATATCCTATTTTATATGAGTCTTCCGTTACGTATCCTGAACAAGTCTATGACATTTATTCGTTTAAGATTTATGTCTATCAAGTTGAAATTTGTGAGAGTCGAGACATCCCTTGTTGGCTGTAGTTGTTTGATGATTATTGTGTTTTATTGATGATGTAAGAGCAGGATGAGTGTATCATCCGGCTGACGTCATCGGTAAGAGTGGATGATAGAAGTTGATTGATTGAACCTCCCGACTGACGTCACCGGATGATGTCGAGTATCTTACTCATCGGATGATGTAGTGTATTTGAGTCACCGGATGATGTAACGTTATTTTGTTGTCTAGTGACCGGTAGATGTATTGCATTTGAGTCACCGGATGATGTAAACGTTATTTTGTCGTCTAGCGATCGGGATGTATTGTATTTCTAATGTCGTGTGATGTTTAATGAGTCACGAGAGATGCACGTGTCCACCGGTAGATGACCTCTACCAGGCGATGTCCATTGAGTCACGCGAAGTGCACGTGATAGATCGGATGATGTGTACCCTATCAGTCGTTGCATGCAAAACCATGCAGCCCGAGCAGAATCACGTCGAGTGATCTGAGGCATTCCTTCTCTGCCCGATTATGTCATGGATCTGATAACCGAGCATAGTCACTCGATTCTGTGAACTAATGAGTTATTAGATCAGTGAAAGAGTGGAGTTTTGGATGGTTTAGTTTTGTCAGATGATCTGTGGTCTGCGAGTCAAGTTTTAAGTCCTAAGTATTAAAAAAAATAATACTAATAATGAACAAGGTGCAGAAAGTAAAAATTAACTGATTAAGAAAGTCATGAATTACGTGGCGACTCCAACTGGGATCGTTACAATTATGGTATCAAAGCAAAACCGGGTTCTAAAATCGATTCTGCAGACTGCCTCCCAGCACAGATTGCAACCTGTGTTCACTCCAGCAACTGTAAGTATTTACGTTTTTAGGTAATGTCATTATGTTAAGATTCATTTATGAATATTTGTTTAGGAATCTCAAAATGGTAAGAGGTCAGCAAAGAGAGGCTAATGAGGATAGCAATGTCATTGCTCAGTTGACAGAGTTGGTTATGCGCTAATCTCGCCAGATCGAACAGCTGATGGCTGCTAGAGAAGAACAGGCGAATTCTAGTACTAATGCAACTCATGATCATGGTGGTGAGCGTTTTCACCGACTTGACCCCGACATTCAATGGTCGAGTTTCGAATCCTATTTATGCTGAGGAATGGATTCGGAAGATGGAAGACATGTTCAAGTATGCAAAGGTTGAGGAAGGGGACAGGTAACATATGCTGTTTTCCACCTGGAATGCATGCAAGACATTGGTGGGATTCAATCCAGAGCACCGTTAATGCAGGAGCTATGACCTGGGAAATGTTTAAGACTGCTTTCTTCGACAAGTATTTCAATAGGACTATTCGGGCCAACAAGAAGAAGGAGTTCATGAGTTACGTCAGTTTGGCTCTGTGACGGATACATATGTAAGTTTGAGGCTTTTTCTCGGTTTGCACCCAGGCTGATAGAAGATGATGAGGATAAGATCCACCAATTTGTTTCAAGGACTGAAACCAAGTCTGTATATGAGAGTAAGACTGCTAGAATACATAACGTACCTTATGTTGAAGTGACAGCTAAGGCTCTAGAACTGGAAGAGGCTGAGATATCGACATATGCGCAGTGCGAATCATCAAGGAAGTTTACTAAAGAGGCTCAGCCGCCACCACGTCAGAACAAAGGATGGCAACCGCAACAGAACAGGGGACCACAACAACAACAGCAAGGTATAAAGAGACCCTTCAATCCAAATGACGATCAGGGAAAAGGAAAATGACCATTAGCCCCTCTATGCTCCAACTGCCAGAAGAACCACCTTGGCGAGTACAAGCTGCACTCTGGCCGTTGCTATAGATGTGACAAGGTTGGACATATAGTCAGAGATTTCCCCATGCCACCTGATCCAAATCGAGCAATAGTAATGCCCCGAGTCTTGCTATGATGAAAGATGAAGATGCCATGCAGAATACGGTCATAACAGGTACAATTATGATCTGTGGTATTTTTGCTTAAACACTTATAGACACGGAAGCCACACACTCACTTATTGCAACCCTATTTGCGCGTAAGCATAAGCTAGAGTACTTACCAGTTGATAGGCCATATAGTGTGATGTTACCATCAGGAAAGTCCTTGTATTCTGAGCAGATAATGAAGGTGATATTGTGTCCTTAGGATATAAGAAGTTATATGTGGAACTAATTGTAATTGACATGAAGGGATATGAAGTTATATTAGGAATGGATTGGTTATCCAGACATTATGCCACGATAAGCTGTAGGTCAGGATTAGTTGAGTTTCGACCCCCAAATGGAGATCAGTACATCTTCCAAGCTATACCAAAAATAAGTAAGATACTGATTATATCCTCACTAGAGACTCAACGGATGTTGAGAGGTGGCTGTGAAAGTTACTTAGCCAGTATAATGGATACTCGGGTGAGGAATAAGATAGAATTACAAGATATTTCTATAGTCCGAGAGAGTATTCTTGGATGATTTGCCAGGATTACCACCTGATAGAGAAATAAAGTTTGCGATTGATACTTATCCCGAGGCATTACCTGTGTCTAAGAATCCTTACCGTATGGCACCTGTTGAGCTGAAGGAATTAAAAGTTCAACTACAGGAATTAGTGGACAAGGGATTTATACGCTCTAGTAGTTCTCCCTGGGGTGCACCTGTACTATTTGTTAAGAAGAAAGATGGTTCCTTAAGGATGTGCATTGACTACAGAGAACTGAATAAGTTGATAATTAAGAACAAGTACCCCTTGCCCCGAATTGACGACTTGTTTGACCAATTACAAGGAGCTAAAGTGTTTTCAAAGATTGACTTACGTTCGGGGTACTACCAACTGAAGGTTAAGGAGGAAGATATACCAACGACAGCCTTCAGGACCCGCTATGGACATTATGAATTCCTTGTAATGTCGTTTGGGCTAACCAATGCACCTGCAGCTTTTATGGATTTGATGAACCGAGTGTTTCGTGAATATTTGGATAAGTTTGTGATTGTATTCATAGATGATATTCTTATATACTCAGAGACTGAAGCTGACCACGAAGAACACTTGAGAGTAGTTTTGACAACCCTGAAACAGCAACAACTTTATGCCAAGTTGTCCAAGTGTGAGTTCTAGTTGGGTAAGGTTAACTTCTTAGGTCATGTCATCTCTACTGAAGGTATATCAGTAGATCCAACCAAGATTCAGGCTGTTAAGGACTGGCCACGGCCAAGGAATGTCAGTGAAGTCCGTAGTTTTCTTGGTTTGGCAGGCTATTATAGGAAGTATATTAAAGGATTTTCTATGATAGCTAAGCCATTAACAAGTTTGACTAAGAAGGACACCAAGTACTCTTGGACTGAAGCTTGTGAAGAAGGCTTCCAAACACTTAAGTTGAAGTTAACGACAACCCTTCTTTTGACACTCCCAGTTGAGGGAGGAAAGTACAGTGTCTATTGTGACGCTTCTAAAGTTGGTCTGGGGTGTGTCTTGATGAAGGAAGGCAAGGTTGTAGCATATGCTTCTAGGCAGCTAAAGAGTTATGAACAGAACTACCCCACTCACAATTTAGAGTTAGCCGCAATTGTTTTTGCTTTAAAGATTTGGAGACACTATTTATATGGTCAACAGTGTGAGGTATTTTCTGACCATAAAAGCCTGAAGTACCTTTTCACCCAAAAGGAATTAAACATGAGACAAAGACGTTGGTTAGAGTTTGTAAAGGATTATGACATCGAAATTAAATATCACCCGGGGTAAGGCCAATGCTGTGGCTGATGCATTAAGCAGAATGTCTAAGACGATGCAGCCCACTGTAACAACCATGTCTGTACCATTATGGAAGGAAGTTTAGAAGTTCGAGTTGGAATAGTTCCTGAGTTGTCAACCTTACTTGCCGATTTATCTATTCGACCAACTATTTTGGACTGGATCAAGGAGGCACAGCAAAAGGATTCTAAGGAGAATAATAGTATGATGAGTAAGTTAAAAGACGCCTCTCCTGAGTTTAGCCTCTCTAATGATGGTATTTTGAAATTTAGGAATCGATGGTATATTCCATGCGAAGAGGAATTACGTAAGTTGATCTTGACCGAGGCTCACTCGTCTCCCTTCTCTGTACATCCTGGTAGCACCAAGATGTATTGAGACTTGAAGTTACATTATTGGTGGCCAAATTTAAAGAGAGATGTGGCTAAGTTTGTTGAGTCATGCATGGTATGCCAGCAAGTTAAAGCAGAACACCAACGCCCAGGAGGTACTCTTCAACCCTTACCGATCCCTGAATGGAAATGGGAAAACATTACCATGGATTTTGTAGTAGGATTACCAAAGACAATCAAAGGACATGATAGTATTTGGGTTGTGGTGGACAGAATGACAAAATCAGCACACTTTATACCAGTAAGAATGACCTTTTCAATGGACCAACTTGCTAACCTATACATTCAAGAAATTATCAGATTGCATGGGATTCCCTTATCTATTGTCTCCGATCGTGATCCTCGATTCACCTCAAGATTTTGGCAAAGTTTGCAAGGCACATTAGGAACAAAGTTATCATTCGGCACTGCTTTTCACCCTCAAACCGATGGTCAATCTGAGAGGACTATTCAGATACTTGAAGATATGTTGAGAGCTTGTGTGTTAGAATTTCAGACACCATGGAGTCGATACCTACCCTTGATTGAGTTTTCTTATAACAATAGTTACATGTCCACCATTGGAATAGCACCTTATGAAGCACTTTATGGCAGAAAGTGCAGGTCACCTTTGTACTGGGATGAGGTCGGGGAAGCAAAACTCCCTGGTCCTGAGATCTTGCAACAGATGTCAGACAAGATTTCCATTATTAGGAAAAGAATGATTACTGCACAAAGCCGACAGAAAAGTTATGCAGACCAAAGGAGAAGAGACCTAGTGTTCTCTATTGGAGATGAAGTTTTTCTAAAGATTTCACCATTTAAAGGAGTTTTAAGATTTGGTAAGAAAGGAAAGCTTAATCCGCGATTAGTTGGACCATTCCCTGTCTTGGAGAGGATCGGCAGCACAGCTTATAGACTAAAATTGCCCCTATCACTGGATAAAGTTTACAATGTCTTTCATGTGTCAATGTTGAGAAAATGCATACGGGACCCTACACAAGTTGTTAAGTCAGTGGATGTCGAAATTGAGCCAACACTAATGTATGAGGAGAAGCCAGTGCAAATTTTAGAATCTGCTGTAAAAACTCTGAGGAATAAGGAAATTCCATTGGTTAAGGTCTTATGGACAAATCATGGAATCGAAGAAGCCACATGGGAACGACGGCAAGATATGTTGGACAAATATCCGGAGCTCTTTGCTTGATCAATTTTCAGGGACGAAAATTTTTTTTAAGGAGGGGTGGATGTAACGACCCCAACCCCGTAGGGCCGTCACAGGACTTGACTTTACATTGACATAACCTTTACCTAAGCCCTCGTGTTGACACATAAAATTTTTCTTTTTCACTCGACACTATAAAATAAACCAAACCTAGACAATTGACCCACCCCTAACAAACTTTAGGGTCTAACATTGACTTCAGCATTTTGAGCGTAAAACATTTCGACTTTTAAAACATTTAAAACTAGACTAAAACCATTAATAACTTAAACCAATTGACAATTAAAGTAAGATCAATTAAAACAAATCACTCATTCGTCGATCATCAAAACACGACACTAATATAACCTATACTTTCGGGAAGAACTCAAGAAAACGAACTGCATGGATCGCTCTAAAAGTCGAGCGTATCCTTACCTGTTTTAAAATAACCAAACAGTTCAAAATAACCAAACAATCCAGTATATTCTCCTAAATAAAGACTTCACATTTTAGACATTCTACTACCACATCATACACATCAAAAACTCTACTCTCAGATGTTTTTCTATCAAAACCAATCGATCCACATACGTAACATTTTCATACTTTCATTCATCACATCTCTATACACATACACAAAACTTCCAAATCATTCCTAAACAAAATAGACTCCTAACTCATACCAACCACGGACACATACTAACCACGGTCGGAATCGCCCTAACAATATTGCCGGGTTGCCACCATGGTCATACTCCTCCAACTGCGTCCATGATCCTAGCATGCTCATGAAATCTCACCGTACCTGTTCTTCTGCACCTACATCACAGAACTCAAACTATAAGCCTAATGCTTAGCAAGTAGTGACTATATGAATTTAAAACATTTTACTTAACATATGCAGTTTCTACAGTTTCATCGTACATAATCGTTTCGTTTCAGTTTATATCATTTACATCGTACATAATCATTTCGTTTCAGTTTATATCGTTTCCATCATACATAATCAATCCGTTCCTATCATACATAATCATTTCGTTTCTATCATACATACATGTAATCCTCTACCAATGGAGGGCGGATTAGTTTCTCCATCTCTAGACGTTCCACAACTTCATCTGAAGGGTGAACCACTTCCTTTAGACGTTCTATATTTTCTAGACGTTCCACACTTTACATCTGAAGGGTGAACCACTTCCCTCAGACACTTTACATTTTCGTTTTACATCGTTGTCGTTTCTACGTTCAACTCATGAAAACATATGCTAAAACATTTTCGTACTTTTTCTAAAACATGATGCATGAGAAAGCTAAAGATACATAGAAACATGCAACATAACCTAGCGTTCCATGATGTCGGCCCGAAGGCAACACGCATGCAACACTACTTACCTGACGTCCTTAGTAATTCGTCTCTATCTGAAATCTTAACCGTGGAACCTGAAAAACCCAAATATCAAAACATTGCATTAGAACTCTCTCGGCACAACTAAACTCTCATTTTCGTGAAAACATCTTAAACTACTATTTCTAGCCTAATCTAACTAAAATCTAACTAAATGGGCCACTATTTTGGGTTCGGTAAAAATCGACCCGAAACTCAAACGTGCATAACTTTTGCGTCGGTGATCGGAATCGAACGATTCCAGCGGCCACGTACTCCTCTAATAACCTATTTTAACCTGCCAAAAGGAATTTCAAAACAAACGACCGTAACTAGGTCAAATCAGACAAAACCCGATTCTGCCCTTTCCCGGAATTTTCCCCCTTTTCGATTTTTCATCAATTCACACTCATTTCATCACCAATCGACCACATATACCCTCAATTAGAATAATCTAACCTAAAATCCCGAGGCATCAAGCAAAACCCGAAATGCCCTAACTCGGGCTTCATTGAATTTCGCCCAAATTGGGCACCTCACGACTAGGCGACCATAGCCGGTCCAAGCCCAGCCATTTGATGCCGAGATTAGCCAAAAATGGCCGGAGATCGGAGCGCAAGCTGGCTCGCCATTCACGGCCACAAGCAGAACGAAAACAGGGAAGAAACTCTACCTGTTTTCGGTCGGGTCTGGCGCGGAGAAAGCCGAACCGAGCTCTGGCTTCAGCTCGCCGGAGTTCGCTCGTCTGAACGGTGGTCGGAGCCGTGGTCGCCGTCAGAGGGTCGCGCGTCTCCCTTCTCTCTCGGCGTCGGGCTCGCTGCGTTCACAAGGCAGAATGGCTTTCAAAAGCCATTCTGCTGTTTTAAGAGAAAACATAATGTTTTCTCTTAAAACATAAATTAAAATATCTAATTACCGTTTTGCCCTCCCGTAAAATCGGCCCCTCCGAAAATTCCGTTAACTCCCGTCCTTAAATTATAAATTTTGTAGATTGAACTTCACCCCGTACCCAGCTTAATTTCTCCATTTAGAATATCCGAACACAATTTAATTAATCAATTATTTTAACCAATTTTATTCACGTTTCTTTTAAATTAATTAAAACAACTATTTAGTAAATAATTACCTTATCATTTTATTGTCTCTCAAATTCCTCTTCCAAATTTCCACTCTAATTTTACTACTTAACACAACCTATCTAAGGCTACGCGCATTGTAAGAATTTCCCATAAATTCCTAGGGCTCTAAAGAAACATCCCGCTCAAGAAAATACTTTAATTTGCTATTTTACGAAAATAACCTAAGAAATTAGAAAATCCTAAGATCCGAAAACCAGGGCGTTACAGTGGATGTAACACCCGACATTTTCAGCCAGGTGATTTTCTTAACGGAATCAACGGTCACCTCTTTACTCGACCTTTTATTTAGTTAATTTTAATGCCAAAGCTTATTGGATTCTATTTGTGTGATGGCAGTGTGGTAATTAAAGAGGAACTTAGTTGATATAAATTTGAAATGGAAACCTTAAACCTCACTGTAGCTGACATTGTCCCTTCAGTGATTTTTCTCTCCCGAGCTCTCGCTCTATGCCTGCCAGTCATCCTTCCTCCGACGACCGGTTCCTTTGCCTTTTCTCAGCTACTCTACGCTCAAGGTATGGGTTAGAAAATGTAGTTGTCAATTATTTGTTAGGCTCTGTTTCCAGCTTGGTGTTGGAGTTTGGTTCTCCAATGGCCGAGTAACATTAGTACCATTTATATTCTGGATTTAGCAATGTCATTCTGAATCGATTCTAGACATTTATCACACCGACTCAGATTAATCGTTAGTTGAACCTAGCTGCTTCGGTTTTAGGATTTCAGACTGCACACAGAGAACTAGACTAAAAGATTCGGGAATGACTTTAACTACAGATTCTAGGATAACATTTAGTTAGGACTGTTCTAGCTTTGATTTCAGAATATTTAGGATCTATATTGACTCAGAGATGTGAAATGATATCAGGTGAAGAGGTTTGAAGTGTAGTGCACGACTTTGCTAAGGAAGCCAGGTAAGTGAATGTATTAAGATTTCCGGCCATTAGGGCCCTACATCTTAAGGGTACTAAATTAGTTATATGTTTGATATTTGTTTTAAGTTAGTAAGATGGTTTGTACTCGGATGATTTACGGATGTTTGAGAACCATATTATGTGATGTTCTGATAGAGTCTATGAAGTCAACTGTCCAGTATGATATTTCCATAGTCTGATGATTTAAGAACATTCATGTCATGCATCATGATTTACTTCTCAAGCATATGAAAATGATTTATGAGCATGTATTTTCCATGAACAAGATATGAGAATGAAAATGAAACTTATGCAACCGGATTAAGTGAGGGTTGGGGGCGGATTGACGCAAGCCACAGTCCAAAGCGGGACCATGAAAACGACCCGAAAGGGAATATGATCAAAATCACTGTCAATCCCCCTTTTACGGCACAAATCCTCCCTTAGTCCATATGATGAAAGTGATGAACAAGAATACGAATAAGGAACAAGAAAAGAGCATGAAAAAAATACGATTATGATTTTCTCTCAACTGTGCATTCACGAATACATGTTAGTTGCATTCCTTACTAAGCATTAGGCTTATAGTTTAAATCTTATGATGTAGGTGACGATGTAACTGTAACGACCCACGTCCCGAACCACGTCCCCGGCCCAGGCCCGTACACCTGGCACCGAGTTCCCGGCCCAAGCCCGTACACTTGGCACCGAGCCAACGTGTCCGGCCACGTGTCCGCTACTCACAGAACTTCTCTCTCCCTGCAGAGGAATTTTACCTTCCTCCCCACTCGAACCCAAGACCTCAGGGTAAGTACTTGGGCTACAAGTGAGGAGTACCACTTGAGCTAGTAGCTCAAGTGGTACTCCTCACTTGTAGCCCAAGTACTTACCCTGAGGTCTTGGGTTCGAGTGGGGAGGAAGGTAAAATTCCTCTGCAGGGAGAGGGAAGTTCTGTGAGTAGCGGACACGTGGCCGGACACGTTGGCTCGGTGCCAAGTGTACGGGCTTGGGCCGGGAACTCGGTGCCAGGTGTACGGGCCTGGGCCGGGGACGTGGTTCGGGACGTGGGTCGTTACAATAAAAGGCGCCTTTTATTGTAACGACCCACGTCCCGAACCACGTCCCCGGCCCAGGCCCGTACACCTGGCACCGAGTTCCCGGCCCAAGCCCGTACACTTGGCACCGAGCCAACGTGTCCGGCCACGTGTCCGCTACTCACAGAACTTCCCTCTCCCTGCAGAGGAATTTTACCTTCCTCCCCACTCGAACCCAAGACCTCAGGGTAAGTACTTGGGCTACAAGTGAGGAGTACCACTTGAGCTAGTAACGACCCTCATACCCTTCCTAATTTCCCGTATAAATTTTTCATTTTATACTCTAAACTTTAAACTTAGCGTTCGAGCGGAAATAAAACTTCAAACAATTTAAAACAATTATGTAAAACAATTAAAAACATTTTTCTCTTTCTTTCTTTCCTTTTCTCCTGCACCAACTACACACTTCAATACCATCAAACACTACATTCATCATAAAAACTTAAACCCAATCAAAACCAATCAAAACGAAACTCCCAAGCATTGTACATTTTTCATGAAACGAACCGAAGGGTCATTTAAACTATATACCGAAGGGTCATTTAAACTATATACCGAAGGGTCATTTAAACTATATACCGAAGGGTCATTTAAACTATATACCGAAGGGTCATTTAAACTATATACCGAAGGGTCATTTAAACTATATACCGAAGGGTCATTTAAACTATATACCGAAGGGTCATTTAAACTATATACCGAAGGGTCATTTAAACTATATACCGAAGGGTCATTTAAACTATATACCGAAGGGTCATTTAAACTATATACCGAAGGGTCATTTAAACTATATACCGAAGGGTCATTTAAACTATATACCGAAGGGTCATTTAAACTATATACCGAAGGGTCATTTAAACTATATACCGAAGGGTCATTTAAACTATATACCGAAGGGTCATTTAAACTATATACCGAAGGGTCATTTAAACTATATACCGAAGGGTCATTTAAACTATATACCGAAGGGTCATTTAAACTATATACCGAAGGGTCATTTAAACTATATACCGAAGGGTCATTTAAACTATATACCGAAGGGTCATTTAAACTATATACCGAAGGGTCATTTAAACTATATACCGAAGGGTCATTTAAACTATATACCGAAGGGTCATTTAAACTATATACCGAAGGGTCATTTAAACTATATACCGAAGGGTCATTTAAACTATATACCGAAGGGTCATTTAAACTATATACCGAAGGGTCATTTAAACTATATACCGAAGGGTCATTTAAACTATATACCGAAGGGTCATTTAAACTATATACCGAAGGGTCATTTAAACTATATACCGAAGGGTCATTTAAACTATATACCGAAGGGTCATTTAAACTATATACCGAAGGGTCATTTAAACTATATACCGAAGGGTCATTTAAACTATATACCGAAGGGTCATTTAAACTATATACCGAAGGGTCATTTAAACTATATACCGAAGGGTCATTTAAACTATATACCGAAGGGTCATTTAAACTATATACCGAAGGGTCATTTAAACTATATACCGAAGGGTCATTTAAACTATATACCGAAGGGTCATTTAAACTATATACCGAAGGGTCATTTAAACTATATACCGAAGGGTCATTTAAACTATATACCGAAGGGTCATTTAAACTATATACCGAAGGGTCATTTAAACTATATACCGAAGGGTCATTTAAACTATATACCGAAGGGTCATTTAAACTATATACCGAAGGGTCATTTAAACTATATACCGAAGGGTCATTTAAACTATATACCGAAGGGTCATTTAAACTATATACCGAAGGGTCATTTAAACTATATACCGAAGGGTCATTTAAACTATATACCGAAGGGTCATTTAAACTATATACCGAAGGGTCATTTAAACTATATACCGAAGGGTCATTTAAACTATATACCGAAGGGTCATTTAAACTATATACCGAAGGGTCAGTTAAGCATCGACTGCGCAACACACCACCGCAATCCATCTTTCTGTCAACTGCCTTCATGCCTCAGGAGGAGAAAGCTCGTCCTCACCTGTTTCCTCGTAAACACCTACACCATACAGGAATCTATGAGATAAAAAATCTCAGTAAGCTCTAGTAAATGCAAATGCGTGCTGTGCATATGAATCTATAAATCATGCATTCTTTTCTTTACTTTGCTTTGCTTTACTTTACTTTACTTTACTTTACTTTGCTTTGCTTTGCTTTGCTTTGCTTTGCTTTGCTTTGCTTTGCTTTACTTTACTTTACTTTACTTTACTTTGCTTTGCTTTGCTTTGCTTTACTTTACTTTGCTTTGCTTTAAACTGTATACCGATTGCTTTGCTTTGCTATAAACTGTATACCGATGGGCCATTTAAACTATATACCGAAGGGTCATTTAAACTGTATACCGAAGGGTCATTTAAACTGTATACCGATGGGTCATTTAAACTATATACCGAAGGGTCATTTAAACTGTATACCGATGGGTCATTTAAACTATATACCGAAGGGTCATTTAAACTATATACCGAAGGGTCATTTAAACTATATACCGAAGGGTCATTTAAACTGTATACCGATGGGTCATTCTCTCTTTGCATTTACTTTAAAACATCGTGCAGAAATTCGTTTTTCATGATCTTTAAAAACACGTGATGCATGAACAGATATGAACATAACATAACTATACTATGCAATAAACAAGCAACATGTATACCATTCAGACCGAAACAGAATAACCTATAACAATTTAAAACCAACCTAACTACCCGACCAAAGCAATTAAAACAAACAATCCATTAAGATCCTCGACGCTACATCGAAGTACGGTGTAGGCCAATCGGCCAGAGAAGGTCACGAGAACTTACTTGTCTTCTGTAGCTCGCTGGGTTTGGCACCACACGTCGCCTATGGCTCGACCTATGACAAACATTCAAGCTTCATCAAATCAAGCTTATATTCGCCAATTTACTCTCAAACTACTATTTCAAGCCTACTACAACTAAAACTTAACTAAACGGGCCACTAATTCGGGTTTAGTAAAACCGACCCGAAACTTCGAACGCGCGTAACTTTTGCGTCGATTATCAGAATCGAACGATTCCAGCGGCCACGTACTCCTCTAATAACCTATTTTAATCTGCCAAAAGGAATTTTAAAACAAACGACTGGAGCTAGGTCAATTTATCAAAAACCCGAACTGCCCTAACCCGGGAAATTTCCCCAATTCGATTTTTCATCAATTCACATTAATTTCCCCACCAATCAACCCCAATTAGCCTCAATTAGCCTAAACAAATCGAAATCCCGAGGCATCACACCGAAAACCGAAATCCCCCAATTCGGGATTCTCAGATTTTTGCTCAAATTGAGCACCTCGCGGCCAATCAACCGTAGCCGACCCAAGGGTTGGCAAACCCACGCCGGAAGTGACCGAAAACGGCCGGTGATCGGAGCCAAAACCGGCCCGTCACTGTCGGCCATGAACAAACCCGAAACAAGACAAAAACCGAACCAAAACAAAGGAGAAAACCGAGCCATACCGTCGGTTCGTGCGCGGAGACAGGCCGGAATCTCCTCGTCGTCGGCGTCTGGTCGGAGAGGGCCGGTGTTCGTCGGTGAACGGCGCCGCGTCGCCGTCGTCTCCCTCTCCCCTGTTCTTTGCTCGGGCTCGGGCTCAACCAAAAACAACGAGTTTTCGTTGTTTTTGTGTTTAATTTAAAATAAAATAATAATAATAATAATAATAATAATAATATAACTAATAATAAAACTAATCATTAATTAATCCTCATTTATCGTTTTGTCCTCCCGTGTTTCCAACCATTTCGTCTTTCGCTAAATTTCGTATATATCCATAAATTCCAATTTAATCTTAGAGTTCTTACAAAACTTACCGTTCCCAAAACGGACTTATTTTGCTACTTTTACGAATTAATATACTAAAAGGCTAAAACGGGAACCCTAGCATTACTCTTCTCGATTTGGGTTTCCAAAATTTCACTTATTCTTCTACAAATTCCCAGAAATTTCTAGGGTCCTAATAAAACTATCCGCTCGCAAAACGGACCTAATTCACTTATTTGTGAAAATAGCTTTGAAGCGGAAACCCGAAAACTCGGGTGTTACAGTAACGCCCCCGAACCCACCCTGGCTCGGAGCGCTACTATGCTAACCATTTCCACGTTAAAACGAAATTTTCATAAACTCTCAAGCATAAAAGGAAACTGACGCAGGTGACTTAAAACTAAATCTCCCAAGGCTCTCTTATATCATACCTAGCTGCCTAGACTCACTAATTCCCTTACTCCTAACCTTTAAGCACCACGGCGTTCTTCCCGAAAATTTTAACGAAGTAACGCCTGTAAATGGCGCCTCCAAAATGCTAGGTACCTGCAATAAGTCAATCCCCAAACAATCCAGAATATTCCTAACCATCTAACAAACCTACGAAATCTCCAACAGTTAACCAAAATGAAGAACCAACAACTAACCAAAATAAAGAAATGTCAACAATATAGGGTAACTCATCACCCAGAACTATGCCTATATACAACAATACAATAACTCTCAAAACATCAATCAAAAGGAAAGTCTACAAACCACCAAAATAAATGTAACTTATACACGACTCCAAAATACTGTTTCACACACGTCTTTCTTGTCTTTCCGAAGATCATGGTTGAGACGCCCCGACAACTGCCCGCACCGGCATACAGCGTACATCAACGACTGCGTCCCAATCCTAGTTTTCTTCGTAGCTCTAACCTGTACTCCTGTCGTCACCTACACCAGAGAACACACACACACGTAAGCTTACGCTTAGCAAGTAGGGAATAGCAAATATAAACAAGCACATGGCATACACAACCCTCACACAACCCTAACAACGCAAAACATCACTAACAACACGACCCAACAATGCAACACAACACTACAATGCAACGCAATCCTATCATATGCAGTTTCTACACACTCTGTTGTTTTCTTTTCGTTTCGGTTGCATTTATCTTTCACTTCCAGGTGAATCAAGTAGGCACACGCCCCCACACAGTCCAGGACGGCCACGCCTTGATCCACGGGCAAGACCAGAGGCACACGTCCTAACACAGTCCGGGACGGCCAACCGAATCTCCCCTGGGCAAGACCGGAGGCACACGTCCCAACACAGTCCAGGACGGCCAACTGAATCTCCCCTTCGTCAATCGTCGAATGCCTTATTGTGCACTTCAAGCACGAACAGGTCGAGGAATTCATACTCACAACGCATTACGTATATTAGCAGGGCATCTCGAATAAAATCCCTCACGGGGTGCTCAACGAGCCACTTGCCCAACAAAGCTATTCTACTCGAGACCAAGTTGCAATCCATTCTTATCTTTCATTACATCATCCTCACCACTCAACCGTGCAAAACACGTGATTTCGTCAGTTAGGAAACAATGATGCATGTCACACAAATGCTTAACCAAAAACAAGACAAAGCAACCACTTATCTCTAGAGTAGCGTACTATAACTCACGATGCATGTGTCAACCAAGATATGCAATACAACACAATACGACGACTCAACGCAACAACACGACCACATAACACCACACAGCCAAACAATGCAACTCAAGACCAATCAACAAACCAGACAAGCAACTCTACGCAATCCTGAAGTAACATAATTAATTCAATGTAACACGAAGCAAAGCAATAACAAAGAAACCCTACCGTTCTCTGGTGTAGGCCCGAAGGCAAAAGAATAACATCCACTACTTACCTGGCGTCCTAGCTCGCTGAGGGTACTCGATTACCTGTCCATCTACAGCTCGACCTACGATAAATATTCATCAAACCATTAAAATCAAGCCTACATCTACCAATTACTCTCAAACTACTATTTTTAACTTAACTCAACTAAAGTCTAACTAATCGGGCCACTAATTTGGGTTCGGTAAAAACCGACCCGAAACCTCAAACGTGCATAACTTTTGCGTCGGTTATCGGAATCAAACGATTCCAGCGGCCACGTACTCCTCTAATAACCTATTTGAACCTTCCAAAAGGAATTTGAAAACAAACGACCCTAGCTAGGTCAAAATGGCAAAAACCCGAACTGCCCCTTTACCCGGAATTTTCCCCATTTTGATTTTTCATCAATTTTCACTCAATTGCTCACCAATCAACCATATTTAGCCTCAATTAGCATAATCTAACCAAAAACCTCGAAAATACAGAGCAAAACCGAAATGCCCTAAATCGGGCTTCACTGAATTTCGCTCAAATTGAGCTCAATGATGCTCGGCAATCTCTGCCGGCGTTATGATCAGCAAGACAACGCCGTGAACAGCCAAAAACGGCCGGCGATCGGAGCTCTAAGTCGCTCCTCACCCTCGGCCTCGAACAGAGCAAAAACAGGGAAAAACCGAGCCTTACCAGGCGGTTCGTGCGCGGAGACAGGCCGGATCGTCGCCGTCGTCTGGCTGGAGAGCGCTGGAAAACGCCGGTGTTCGCTCCGCCGATCGTCGCCCCGCGCCTCTCCCCCTCTCCCTTGCTCCTCGCTCGGCGTCGGGCTCGAACAGCAGAATGGCGAATGCCATTCTGTTGTTTTATTTTATTATTAATAATAATAATAATAATAATAATAATAATAATAATAATAATAATAATAATTAACATTAATACAAATACATTTACCGTTATACCCACTCGTATTTTCCGACCAATTCGACTTTCGATAAATCTTGCTCTAAAATTATAATCCACGGCTTACTTTCACAGAAAATATCCGAACCTAAATTAGAAACCATTTGTTCCACCAATTTATTTAATTAAACATCCTATTTATTCTTTTAAAATAAATAAAACAACCTATTTTATTTTCTTACCAATTTCCATAAAAAAACCCGGGTATTACAATCTACCCTCCTTACAAAAATTTTGTCCTCAAAATTTGTGACTTTGTTATTTTTTTCAATTTACTCATCTCACATTCTAACCTTTGGGCTACTGGGCTGCTATGCTAAATCTCAACTACGTTACGATCCTATACATCTATCGGTTGCCCATAATCACTTCTTAAATAACAAGGCCTATATCTCCAAAGTTTTGACTTCACCTAACTCTACCCTCCAGGACTTAACGCATTCATCACTTAGACCCTTAATCTCTCTAACTTAGTTCTCTAGCTTATTTTCAGGCTAAGTTTATCTAATTTCTCATCTTTCTACTTCCGTGTCTATCGAACACGTACAACCACTACAACTCTCTATGCTACCCCAATCGAGTAATCCTAAGATACTAATGAGTATAATTCTTACCTCAAGTTTTACTAAACTCTAAATAGTCTTAGATCAGGACTAACTCGTTCCTAACTCTTCACACAATACTCTAAATGGTGTACAACATATCCTTGGTCACCTAGTCATTTACTTTTCTAATGTAGACACGTATCCATCAAACAACTCAACCTCCAAAACCATTTCAATAGCATAACACTAGAACCTACAGAGTCAACTTCTTACCCTTAGTTTTAGATTTCAAATTCCTTTCGATCTTACTATCGCATCTTACATCTATTTACCTCGCACCTCATTCTAACACCATTCACATATTTTTAATTCACTATACCCTCGAAGTACTAAATGAGTTTTCATTCACTCCAAATTGTCAACTCACTATGACTCTAGGTTGGGTCATTTTAAACTATACACCCCAATGCTCATTAATCCCAACAATTATTGAATTCACTACACTTTTCTACATCACCCAAAGTTTTCATTTTCCTAACTTTACTCCTTATATCTTGAGTTTCAATTCAATCAAGTATCACCTATCCTTTCAAACTTTTCCAACTTAATTCCAACTTTAACTTCTCTAATCCAATGGTCATCAACACTTACAGAACCACCTCATATCTCATATCGTAACACTAAGAACTACTTCTTTTCTACTCTACTATCTCTTTCCTACTTCTCACTCATCTCAGCTAATCAAGACAATTTATACCTCGAACACTCATGACATTTCATTACACAGCACTCATACTCAACACTCTCATCTCTTAAACCTATCAACTATCCCTCAACTTGTCTAACTCCTACTTTCAGTCATTACCAAACACTCAAATTTTAGGGTCTAAATAAACTTGTTCCCAACTTTACACTCAACACTCATCACCCAGATCTCTAACCACTTTGACTTCAACCTCCTTAATTTCAAAATTGAAACTTCCCTAGCTTCACAGTCTTCCTGACTTACCCGTACTCCTAAATTTATTCGTAAACTTTCTGTGTGAACTTTCTTTCCTTCTATTCGCTAATTACTGCAGTTTCACATGAAACTTTAACTAATCAATGTCTAACCCTTTTATCTACTCTTCCATTAAAATTTACTTATCTCTTAGCTTACCTCCTTCTAAACTTCATAATCTAACTTAGCACTTCTTCTATCTATATTGCATAATTCCAGCATTTGAGTTCTAACTTACATCTTATACTTAAACCTATCCACTCTTAAACTTTTTGACTTTGACCTCAACGATTCCGACTTCGTTACATCTGAGTCGAACCTTTAAGCTTTTGAACTTAACATTATCTCTAAATCACTCACACACTAATTCTAACTTTTCTCTTGTTACATTATACCACTTCTAATCTCTTTCCTAAATCTCTCCAACTTATACAAATATCTAATTTCACTCAGGATTTTCTCCAAAATTTAATAACTAAATCTCCTCTATTTTGCTCTTCCTACTCGTTCAGTCTCCTACTTGTTCCATTTCTACAATGGTACTCTCTCTCACTGATTTACCATACCTCCTAACATCACGTACATTATTCTAAATCTCCGAACATCATCCTAATTCTAGAGGCTCTACTTAATCAAGGCATTTAACTTCTAATCATTCATTCATGTACTCATTGAATACAATCTGTAATACTCAATAGTTCTTTATTGAGTCATTACCAAGTTGGTACATATGCCCTAAGGATCAACTATTTTTAAAATTGCGTATCACTGTGCATTAATCTTTGATTCTCTAATTCCTCAAAATCTAATGGCTTTCTTAATATGAACATTACTATATGATCACTTCGATTCCACAATTACCAATTTGACTCAATCAACCTCATCTTCTAAAAGTGCTATAAAAGTGCTCAAAACGCTTTATTGAGACTAGACACTCAAACATAATCCCCTCACACACTTTTCGTACCATTTCTCATTTCTCATACCCATACCATTCCATAACTTAACATCTAAACTTTCGTAACTTTCCTAAACTCTCCCAAACTCAACTTACTTCTAAGTCCATGTAAACCTTTCTTCACTTTCGTGTTTAATATCTTCTAACTTTCCTAGCTTCATACGAAACACTAAATATTTAATAGCTCACCAGCTTATCTTAACCCTCTCTTTGAGTTAAGTGAATATCTGCCACCCATCTATCTTGCATCACACATCCACCATACTCCTGATCTCATAGCACTTGAGTAATCATTTACCTCCTAAGCTTGAGTCTATTCACTCCTAACTTAATGACTCTGGCCAAAACTATTTACCCTCCTACATGATCCTTCGGCTTTCACAGTCACCACATCGCCTTCATCAGTAACATTTTCTACAAGTATTACGGCAATAGCTACTTCCCATACCCTCTTAACAATTTACTTAAACTAAACACCCACACATAATCAACATCTAACTACTCTCACTATGCGTAACTCTAATTATTCTACATTTTTCCATTGATTCACATAAACATACTAATAATACCTCTACGATCTAAGGTGTATCCCGATAAATTTCATTTCCAACTTCACACTCTTATCTAGTTCATCGTATCCGAAAATTTCAAGGGTTTGCTATATATGGCCAAACTTTTATCTATTCAAATCTTATTACTTATCTATATCTTCTTCTTCTTCTATCTCCCTCATAAAATCTATTTTGCGTTAATCTAATATAAACTAACTAAAAGTAAAGAAATACTTACAGTCGGTGAAGCACGTTGCACGGCGGCCGGCATTGTCGAGTAATCCTTTGAACGACTCGACCATTTATGCTCTGATACCATCTTGTAACGTCCCCGAACCCACCCTGGCTCGGAGCGCTACTATGCTAACCATTTCCACGTTAAAACGAAATTTTCATAAACTCTCAAGCATAAAAGGAAACTGACGCAGCTCACTTAAAACTAAATCTCCCAAGGCTCTCTTATATCATACCTAGCTGCCTAGACTCACTAATTCTCTTACTCCTAACCTTTAAGCACCACGGCGTTCTTCCCGAAAATTTCGGCAAAGTAACGCCTGTAAATGGCGCCTCCAAAATGCTAGGTACCTGCAATAAGTCAATCCCCAAACAATCCAGAATATTCCTAATCATCTAACCAACCTACGAAATCTCCAACAGTTAACCAAAGTGAAGAACCAACAACTAACCAAAATAAAGAAATGCCCACAATATAGGGTAACTCATCACCCAGAACTATGCCTATATACAACAATACAATAACTCTCAAAACATCAATCAAAAGGAAAGTCTACAAACCACCAAAATAAATGTAACTTATACACGACTCCAAAATACTATTTCACACACGTCTTTCTTGTCTTTCCGAAGACCATGGTCGAGACGTCCCGACAACTGCCTGCACCAGCATACAGCGTACATCAACGACTGCGTCCCAATCCTAGTTTTCTTCGTAGCTCTAACCTGTACTCCTGTCGTCACCTACACCAGAGAACACACACACACACGTAAGCTTACGCTTAGCAAGTAGGGAATAGCAAATATAAACAAGCACATGGCATACACAACCCTCACACAACCCTAACAACGCAAAACATCACTAACAACACGACCCAACAATGCAACACAACACCACAATGCAACGCAATCCTATCATATGCAGTTTCTACACACTCTGTTGTTTTCTTTTCGTTTCGGTTGCATTTATCTTTCACTTCCAAGTGAATCAAGTAGGCACACGCCTCCACACAGTCCAGGACGGCCACGCCTTGATCCACGGGCAAGACCAGAGGCACACGTCCTAACACAGTCCGGGACGGCCAACCGAATCTCCCCTGGGCAAGACCGGAGGCACACGTCCCAACACAGTCCAGGACGGCCAACCGAATCTCCCCTTCGTCGATCGTCGAATGCCTCATTGTGCACTTCAAGCACGAACAGGTCGAGGAATTCATACTCACAACGCATTACGTATATTAGCAGGGCATCTCGAATAAAATCCCTCGCGGGGTGCTCAACGAGCCACTTGCCCAACGAAGCTATTCTACTCGAGACCAAGTTGCAATCCATTCTTATCTTTCATTACGTCATCCTCACCACTCAACTGTGCAAAACACGTGATTTCGTCAGTTAGGAAACAATGATGCATGTCACACAAATGCTTAACCAAAAACAAGACAAAGCAACCACTTATCTCTATAGTAGCGTACTATAACTCACGATGCATGTGTCAACCAAGATATGCAATACAACACAATACGACGACTCAACGCAACAACACGACCACATAACACCACACGGCCAAACAATGCAACTCAAGACCAATCAACAAACCAGACAAGCAACTCTACGCAATCCCGAAGTAACATAATTAATTCAACGTAACACGAAGCAAAGCAATAACAAAGAAACCCTACCGTTCTCTGGTGTAGGCCCGAAGGCAAAAGAATAACATCCACTACTTACCTGGCGTCCTAGCTCGCTGAGGGTACTCGATTACCTGTCCATCTACAGCTCGACCTACGATAAATATTCATCAAACCATTAAAATCAAGCCTACATCTACCAATTACTCTCAAACTACTATTTTTAACTTAACTCAACTAAAGTCTAACTAATCGGACCACTAATTTGGGTTCGGTAAAAACCGACCCGAAACCTCAAACGTGCATAACTTTTGCGTCGGTTATCGGAATCAAACGATTCCAGCGGCCACGTACTCCTCTAATAACCTATTTGAACCTTCCAAAAGGAATTTGAAAACAAACGACCCTAGCTAGGTCAAAATGGCAAAAACCCGAACTGCCCCTTTACCCAGAATTTTCCCCATTTTGATTTTTCATCAATTTTCACTCAATTGCTCACCAATCAACCATATTTAGCCTCAATTAACATAATCTAACCAAAAACCTAGAAAATATAGAGCAAAACCGAAATGCCCTAAATCGAGCTTCACTGAATTTTGCTCAAATTGAGCTCAATGATGCTCGGCAATCTCTGCCGGCGTTATGCTCAGCAATACAACGCCGTGAACAGCCAAAAACGGCCGGCGATAGGAGCTCTAAGTCGCTCCTCACCGTCGGCCTCGAACAGAGCAAAAACAGGGAAAAACCGAGCCTTACCGGGCGGTTCGTGCGCGGAGACAGGCTGGAACCCCTCGTCGCCGTCGTCTTGCCGGAGAGCGCCGGAAAACGCCGGTGTTCGCTCCGCCGATCGTCGCCCCGCGCCTCTCCCCCTCTCCCCTGCTCCTCGCTCGGCGTCGGGCTCGAACAGCAGAATGGCGAATGCCATTCTGTTGTTTTATTTTAATAATAATAATAATAATAATAATAATAATAATAATTAACATTAATACAAATACATTTACCGTTATACCCACTCGTATTTTCCGACCAATTCGACTTTCGATAAATCTTGCTCTAAAATTATAATCCACGACTTACTTTCACAGAAAATATCCGAACCTAAATTAGAAACCATTTGTTCCACCAATTTATTTAATTAAACATCCTATTTATTCTTTTAAATTAAATAAAACAACCTATTTTATTTTCTTACCAATTTCCATAAAAAAACCCGGGTGTTACAGACGAGATATCAGGTGAGGATTCCAAAGTTAATGAGGATGTCGAGTTTGGTTGCTGAAAGGTGTTCAGGGTGCAATCCTGTGGCTGGGTAGAGATTATGACTCGTGGTTATGTTCATTTTATGTCAGTAAGACTTATGAGAAAACTGATGCCTAAGTAGGATAGGATCATATTTTAATTTGGACCTGAAATTGTCTGATTCAACTTCTGAGTTTGAGGATGATTGTAAGAACCTAGGATATCCTGTTTTATATGAGTCTTCCGCTTACGTATCCTGAACAAGTCTATGACATTTATTCGTTTAAGGTTTATGTCTATCAAGTTGAAATTTGTGAGAGTAGAGACATCCCCTGTTGGTTGTAGTTGTTTGATGATTATTGTGTTTTACTGATGAATGTTAAGAGCTGGATGAGTGTATCATCCGGCTGACGTCATCGGCAAGAGTTGGATGATAGAAGTTGATCGTTTGAACCTCCCGGCTGACGTCACCGGATGATGTCGAGTATCTTACTCATCGGATGATGTAGTGTATTTAAGTCACCGGATGATGTAAACTTTATTTTATCATCTAGTGACCGGTAGATGTAGTGCATTTGAGTCACCGGATGATGTAAACGTTATTTTGTCGTCTAGCGATCGGGCAATGTAGTGTATTTCTAATGTCGTGTGATGTTTAATGAGTCACAAGAGATGCACGTGTCCACCGGTAGATGACCTCTACCGGGCGATGTCCATTGAGTCACGCGAAGTGCACGTGATAGATCGGATGATGTGTACCCTATCAGCCGTTGCATGCAAACCCATGCAGCCCGAGCAGAATCACGTCGAATGATCTGAGGCATTCCTTCTCTGCCCGATTATGTCATGGATCTGATAACCGAGCATAGTCGCTCGATTCTGTGAACTAATGAGTTATTAGATCAGTGAAAGAGTGGAGTTTTGGATGGTTTAGTTTTGTCAGATGATCTGTGGTCTGCGAGTCAAGTTTTAAGTCCTAAGTATTAAAAAAAAATAATACTAATAATGAACAAGGTGCAGAAAGTAAGAATTAACTGATTAAGAAGGTTATGAATTACGTGGCGACTCTAAATGGGATCGTTACAGAATACTAAGTCCTTACTGACTAATCTCATCACTTACCTCATCATCCTTCTAACTTTCATCTCCCATCTTCTATTTTCTTAACCATATTCTAATAGTACTCGAGTTGTAATTTACATCCCATGTTTAAGATTATCCACTCTTAAACTTATCGATGCAAGCCTAATCTAATTACCACCTTAACGGTTGAAACTTTTTAACTTAGCCTTATTCCTAATGCACTTAACATTTTTCGTGCAAATTCTCGTCCCTCTCGTTCAAAATTCCTATATCTCCTCAACTTCCATGCTACCAAACATTTAAAGTCTAATTCTAAATTCCTAACCTTCCTCATCCTACACAATACTACTTCTAACCTCTTTTCCAAATTTCTAAACTTTCTAACCCCATATTCTTACACTCAACCCCTCATGTATTCATTGACTACAATTCTTTACTTGATTCATCATCCTCCTTGTTAAGTAGTCCCATCATTTACACTTCTAATAAATCCTATACCAATGTTACATTCCCATGGTTCTTCAACTAGGATTTCTTTATTCATTTACTATATAACTAGTCTTCCATAGCTCACCTACTCATACACCCTTAACTTTAACTTGAGCACTCATTACACTCATTAATTAGACCATTAAATATCTACAATTTGCACACTACCAGATACCTAGAGTCAAAAATCTAATTTCCTCAAAGTTCTCTCTAAAATCCACTCTCTCTTACTATTCAACTCGATTCTAAATATTTTCCTAACTCCTTTTACAACAATTCACCCAGTAACCTCGTTGAGGCAATTCACTTAATATCATACTCTAACTTCAAAACAAAAACTAGGCTTTTCTCTACCTAATCAAGGCCTCTAGATTTCTATTTCCACCTTTAGGTTTTAGCTCTATGTTTCTATGCCGAGTAACACCAACAGCCCGACAACCCTTAATTCTCCTCTAACGTGCTGATCGTAATCTTTTCACATATCCCTTCTCATCTTCGATTGAATACACTCCTGAAACGGTACCTACATCCCTAGCAGCCTGACAACCCTTAATTCTCCTCTAACGTGCCGATCGTAATCTTTTCATATATCCCCTCTCATCTTCAATTGAATACACTCCTAAAACGATACCTACATCCCTAGCAATCCACCGGTTTTATTACCTGAGTATCACCTTGCATCCAACTTTATTCCTCTTAACGCCTCAAAGCGTATTGACTCATCAACTCTAAATCAAATTCCCATATTTCTATCCTAGATGTCGATTTGTACCAGCATTCCTACGGGATCACTCAGGTTCTACAATTACCACCTTACCCCGATCAAGCACAACCTCAACAAATACTATGAGGATAACTAATTCTCATACCTCTTCAGCAGTTTACTTACAATTTATATCTACATACTCCCATTATACGTGAATCTAATTATTTTACTTTTTCTATCTCCACTTATCCACGTAAACGCACATCTCGACAGCCTAAGAAATCTCCCAAAAAATTCACTCATATTCGTTTTATTGTATCCTAGAACTTCATTTGTTTTCTTGTATCCTAGAACTTAAGGGTGGCTAACTAAGTCAACTTTCTATCTATTCCAATCTCATATTTCATACGATGTATCACTCTAATTAAAAAATCCACACTAGCCTCGTTTAAGTCTATATTCTTACCGTTTGGTTCCATCATAGCGGAAATTTAGGGTGTTGCTTCAGTTGGATCATTCTTTGCTATGGGACAATTCTTGGCTATATGTCTGGGCTCGTTGCATTTGAAGCATCAGACGGTCCTTGGCTTTGGACAATCTCGGGAAAAATGGCCAGCTTCAAAACAATTAAAACATTTGCCATCATATTGTCCACACATTCCTGGATGGACTTTCAAAGATTCAGGACATAGTAGATACCCTCTCTTTCGTAGTGGTTTTGGCTTCTTTCCTTCTCTCAGATCATTCAGGTACTCACCTGATCTTTTTATTCCTTGAGGCTGTGAAGAAGATTCTCCCCTGCTTATCTGAGATATAGTTTCATTTAAGTTTCTCCTATGGTGTTCTACTGACTTATCCAACTCCCGTTTGGCCATGGCTACGTCTACTGTCTTTGATGCCACCTCCCAATAAGATGCTTCTAGTCGTTCAGAGGTAATCAACCTCCGATTTACTAGAATACCCCACATTTTGGTTTGCATATGTACCAACTCTGTAAGAAGCTTGACTAACTCCTCAAGCTCGTTTCTAGGTTGTCCTGGTGGTCGTGGGTTCCTCAACATTTTCTATTCTTGAAAAGAGTTAGAAAATCTAATCTTATAAAAGAAACTAACTAGAGTGAAAGAAATACTTACAGTCGGTGAAGCAAGTTGCACGGCGGCTGACATTGTCGGGTAATCCTTTGAACGACTCGACCACTTTTGCTCTGATACCAACTTGTAACGCCCCCGAACCCGCCCACGCTCGGTGCGCTACTTTGCTAACCAATCCTACATCTAAAACGGCGTTTAAAACAATTTTCGTAAAATTATCGACTCGGTTTCGGGTTTTTCGAACCCTCAAAAAAATATTGTAAAACATCCAAAAATACGTTTAAAATGCCTTAGAAAATGTTGGCGTAAAATAATTTGGAATTAGGAAAATTTTTAAAAAATTTAAAAATTTATTTTTTTTTATTTTTTATTTTTTATTTTTTTACAAGTGGCGATCGATCGCAATAATGTGGCGAGCGATCGCCACCCTCTCGGGTGCTACAGGACCCGAGAGGCGCTCGGCAGAGAACGTTCGCCGCTGAACAGCGAACGATCGCCCCTGCGGTGCGCCTCGCGCGCGGTAGCGCTCCACCTGCCCGACCTTCACCACTTTTCCTCCATTTTTCCAACGCCAAACACCTCCAAAAATTCTAAAATTTTTACCACACAATCCCGACACCCTAACCTTCATGTCCCATAAAAATCTTGAAAAACTGATTTAAAACGGTTAATAAAAAAATAGAGAAAGTAAACCCGACGTCGTTTGTTTTAAAACTAAAACGAGCGGCATAACGCCTAAAATTCTATAAACCAAAACCTAAAATCAAAACCGGAATTCAAACTAGTTTAAAATCCCAAATACATGCAACCAATATCCACCCCACAACCGACTCTCAATTCTCCAAAATAATTACGAAAATAACTACAATTTCAACGTACCAATACCTTTCATTTTCCTAACTTTTCTCAAACAAACATTTACAAAACATTTACCAACAAAACTATTGACACCAAAACATTCACCTCCCACAATACTTGAGGAAGACAGTGGTCCAGACGCCCCGAAAATAGCCTCCACCGGCAGACTCCGTACTCCTCCGACTGCGGCCTAATCCTCGGCTGTCTCATCTACCTCACCTGTAAAGAATTCGTCACCTACACCATAGAACACAAAAGTAAGCCTAACGCTTAGCAAGTAGGGAAATAATGCACAATAACACACTACATGCTCAACTCAACCCTAACATGCAGTTTCTATACACTCTGTTGTTTCTTTTCATTTCGGTTGCATTTATCTTTCACTTTCAAGTGAATCAAGTAGGCACACGCCCCCACACAGTCCAGGACAGCCACGCCTTGATCCACAGAGCAAGACCGGAGGCACACGTCCTAACACAATCCGGGACGGCCAACCGAATCTCCTCCTTCGTCGATCGTAGAATCCTCAGTGTGCCTTCCGGCACGAGCAGGTCGAGGCAATCAGAATCCCCAGTGTGCCTTTCAGCACGAACAGGTCGAGGCATTTAGAATCCCCGGTGTGCTTTTCAGCACGACCTGGTCGAGGCATTCATACTCACGACACATTACGTAATTTAGCATAGCATCTCGAGTAAAATCCCTCGCGGGGTGCTCAACGAGCCACTTACCCGATGAAGCTATTCTACTCGATACCAAGTTGCATATCAATTCTTATCTTTCATCCTCACCACTCACACATGCAAAACATGTGGTTTCGTAGTTTAGAAAACAATGATGCATGACACACGATGCATGACACGAATTTAAAACATAGCAAACAAACAAACAATCCCTACCGTTCTATGGTGTAGGCCCGAAGGCAACAAACACGCATCCACTACTTACCTGGTTGCTCGAATTTTAATTGTCCACTTCTATCAGTCAATTCACTCGTTTGAAATCTAACCACTCAATTAACCTAAACTAACATATTTAAGGATTCATTGATTAAAAGAGGAAGAAAACCCTCAAGGAGAATACAATTTTCGGACTCTTCCATCTAGGGTTTTCAAACCCTCACCAAATTCACTTAAAACACACTAAAACTACTAAAAACTAACCCTAAAAGGTATATAACTAAAACCCCAACAAAACTAACCTTAAATCCCTTGAATTCTCTTGATGAAATGAAGAAAATGGCGCTTCAATGGCTGCCAAGGAAAAATCGTGGAGGCAAGGGAAGAAGAAGGCTTTTTAAGATTTCTTTCCTTCACTTTTCTCTTATTTATAAAAAATCTCTTTACTTTTTATTTCTTTCCACCATTTTGTTTAAAATTGCAATCACCCCCCCCCCCCCTTCTTTCTCTCTTTGAATGTCAACGTGCATAACCCAAGAAAAGCCTCCTTTTATTCACGCATTTCTTGAAATTTTATTGGTTCATGCATTTTGACTTTTCAAACCCCTTTTCTTTTTGACTTGTCAAACTTACATTCTTCCTTTCCATTCTCACTTTACATTGTTTCTAACCTTTCATTCATTCTCACTTTGCATTGTTTCTAACCTTTCATTCTTAACCATTAACCCTCTAATCGTCACGCGTTATAGAAAATTCTCAGGTGTTACAAAAACCCTTCTGCACATTCACTACTGAATTAACAACTTATTAGCCTGCCATTTTAGTCTCTGGTACCAAAGGGGAGAAGGATCGCAGAAACATATAAATATATATATATATACACATTGTAACACCCGGCATTTTCTGTGTAATTATTTTTCCCGAATAATTAAGCGAGATTACTCTAATATTAATGCAATGACTATTTTTAATGAAATTGTCGGAGTGTTTAATTGAATGAGAGTGATTGTAGAACCAATTCGACCAACTAAATAGAAGTTTAGTCAAAAACCAATGGAAGGGCAAATTAGGAAGAAATTAAGGTTGGTGGGAGAAATCAAATGAATGATTGACACTTGGCAAACTTGTGGAAGAAGACAAGCCATGTATTCCATTTCCTTCTCTTCCTCCTACGTGAGACTTTTCCCTCTCTACTTCTCTCTTTTGGTTGAGGAAAAACAACGCAAGGAGTTTCTTCCTTCTCTGATTTTCCTCTTGCTTTTCGGTCTAAGGTAATCATCTTAGATAGAAAACAATTTTTAGCTTATTTATTTTGCTAGTTTCATGATGTTTAGGGTTAATGTCCGTTTATGCATGCTATAGGTTCGTGAACCACAGTGCTCGTGCGTTCAAGCTTGCTGCATTTCGGACCACAGGTAAGTTCATATCCGTAGGTTGGCCCTTACGGCCTTACATCTCGGAGGTACTAGGTTTTCTGTTCTGTCGGGCTATTTTGGGTAGAAAGGTTATAGTTATGTTCTGAGTTGTCTATGTTCTGTCTCACCGTATGTTCTGTTATTTCTGTCATCTGCTATCTGCCTGTTTAAATTCAAGCACTGTTCATGCATACACGTTTTCTCTGAAAGACATGCAAATGTTTTCTGTACACTGTTTGAAACTAAATAAGATAAAATCTGACTGAAATGTATCGGTTAAGTGCGGGATGGGGACTGGCCTACTGTTTCTGTTCTGAATCTGTTCTGAAAATCTATTGTGCCTGTCGTGCACTACCTGTTCCCCTATAAGTCCCACTTATACCCCTCTGCCACTGAAACGTAATGTTCTGTACTGTCACTGTATTTCTGAAAATCGCATGAATAGAATTTTGCATCACTGCATATCTATTATGTTCTTACTGAGCTTTAGGCTCATAGATGAACTCTCTAATGTAGGTACTGAACCTGAAAATGAGGACTTTGTGCCTCAGTCTGATGAATAGGTGGCTGGTGGATCGAGCTCATGGGAGTGTGGTTGCTGCAGCCAGACAAATTCTGTCCCGAGGTTTAAATTTTTAAAGTATAGTCTATATCTATAAATTTTTCTGGGAAATTCTGGTTTTGTTGTAAAACCCTGTAAAAATTTCCGTTTTGGGAAAGTCTGCAAATATATGTTAGGTTCTGTACTGATCTTCAGATTTTAAAACAATGTACAGATTTTGATGTCTAAGTTTTTAAAACTCCTGTATTTGACAGTTGAATTCATGTTCTGAATATTCTGGAATTGTTTGGGATATTATCTGTTAGCTTGTGTATGGATGACTTCTGGTTTTAGAGTTATCCATGCAGTCTGTTTTCTTGAAAATCCTGTCATGTTCCTTTAAACATGTGTTCAAGTTATGTTTTTAAATCAGTCTCTGAAGTTTCAAGTTTTTTTTTTATGCCTTCTGTTTTGCTCGAGAACCACATTTTGAATTGGTTTGAGAATCTGAAACTTTTAGGTCTTTTGTTTTTATGCTCTCTGTTTGTGTGTTTTTCTGTCAGAAGTTGTAAATTTGCCTTAAAAACTACATCTTCCGATTTCATCCACTGCTGCCTGCTGTCCGCTTGTTTTGCTGCCTTTAGAAATCATGTCCACTGCTGCCCGCTCCTCTTTAGAAGTTTCATCCACCGCTGCCCTTAAAATTTTATCTTCCGCCCAGTTTATTTACAGTTTCTGTCTGTATCTTCCGGTTGACGTCATCCATCTTCCGGCTGACGTCATCACCTCATCCGATCTCATCTGCTGTCTGTATCTTCCGGTTGACGTCATCCATCTTCCGGCTGACGTCATCACCTCATCCGAATTCCGTCTGCTGTCTGTATCCTCCACCTGATGTCACCCATCTTCCGGCTGACGTCACCACCTCTTCCGCCCAGTTTTACTCAGCCTCTTCCGCTGAATACTGTTCGTCTTTTGTCGTATCTGAATCCACCGATAGCTTTAATCTTCTGCCTGACGTCATCCTTACTTCTGTCTTTGCAAATGCATCTTCCGCCTGACGTCAGCTCACATCTTCCACCCAACAGTATTTTGTTGGTTTTTAAACTAAGTCTTCCGCCTACGTCTTCTTGTTTTATTCTGTTTCTATGTTTTATCGCCCATTTCTACTTTCTGTTTTTTTACCTTTTTCTCTTCTATTATTCATCCCCAATTGTCTATGGTTTCTGTTATACACTGTAGCCTTCCACAGTATGTTTCTTCTCCAGTTTAAGTTTCTCTTTAATATCCCTGTCTTCTTGCTTTCCTTCTGTCACTTTGTTGTATTCTGATTCCTAATTGTTTTCCGTCTACATTCCTGCATTTCGGTTTTCTTCTGCCATCCTTCATTGAAACCCGTTTTGCTTTCAAACCAGAGAACATCTTCTCTCCCTCTGTGTATAGTTTTGTAAAGGTTCAGTCTGTTTTGATAAAAAAAATAGTCACCGTTTTCCGTTAAATGTCCGGTGTGACGGCTTAGCTCTCGAATTCCGATCGGGATCCGGTTACGGGCTGTCACACACACACACACACACACACACACACACACACACACACACACACACACACACACACACACACACACACACACACACACATATATATATATATATATATTTGTATTTACGTAGGATAAAATATAAAGAGTAATAAGTAAAATAAATCTGTGACTTATATTTGAAGTGTGGAATCTTCAAATATTTAATAGTCATAAACACATTTTATCTCATTAAGAATGTATTGCTATATCCCGACTATATAAATAGTGTCATATATAAATATGTTTTATATAATATGATTATATAGCACTGAACCACATAAAATTATATTTTTCTGATAATTTCCGTTAAATATAAAACAATTAATTTTATTATAATGATGATCATTTTTGTATGATCTTACTTCATTGTATTTATTAAACTCTTATTTTGTTTTAATTTATTATTTGATTTAATCGGTCAAATTTTGTATGGATTACAATTCTTATACCTTGTATATTGGGAATAAATTAAAATATATAATTGAGAATGTTAATATTAATACAATGAAACTTATTTCTATATATTCTCTTGTTTGTTAGTTTAGAGATTAAATAATTAGTGCGCATTTCATAATCGTTATGAATTGATTATTCAATCAATGACTAATGATAATCAAGGATAAATATGTAATTTGAGAGGTTAACAAATTATAAACGTAGTTTTATTACATATATAAATGGAGAATTAATACATATATCAATAGACATTACTTTGAGTAAATATACTTTATAATTTTAAAAGTGCAGTTCTAAGTATTTAGTGCAATTACTTTACAGTTAATAATTATGTTAATTGATATAAAAAGTTTATATTAATTAATGAAAAATTATTGCAGCTTAAAACTATAGGTCCATCGTGTGATGACCCGGATGTGTACGTATGGGTACGATGGCTGCACGAACCGGAACCCGGATGACGGTATGTCCGCGCGGGCGAACCGGAAGGTGACGGATCAAAAAAAGGGGGTCGTCACAATCCCACATTGCTTGGGGAAGTATGTAGAAATGAAACATATGTAAATAGACACTCCCAAGTTAGCAAGACGCGTTTTTGAGTACAATTGACAACGGATCCCATAAGAACTCCGAAGTTAAAAGTGCTTCGGCGAGAGTAGTACCAGGTTGGGTGACCGACTGGGAAGTCCTTGTCAAAAACAAAGCCGTGATGGGAGGATATTAGGCTACGGCCCAATCCCCAAAGCGGACAATATCTTACTGGAAAAAGGGGTCGTCACACATCGGTTCATTCGTTACTTTCTATCATTATTCGAATAATAGAAAAAATTGAACAAAAAAGATTAAATAATTAATTATGAATTAATATACTCAATAATAAGTTTGTTATTTTTCATTAGAATGAACAATTGAATAATTGATTATTCAATTAATTAACAAATTTATAAAGTTACTTTTGAAAGCAGTCTATGTCAAAATTTAAGTTATTGTCATGGTGGCAAGTGTTGAGTCATAATGGCAAGTTTGTTTTGATTTCCATAATCGATCTATTTGAATATTTTAATGATAATTACGAAATCAAATTTCAAATTAAATGAGAGACATATTTTGTAAATGGTTTTTGAATATTATGATAATTGTTACGAAATTAAATTTAAATTTTAAATAGAATATAAAATTTTATAACCATTGTTTTTAAAATGTTATGATGATTATTACGAAATTAAAAATTTCAATTTAAATGGCAGAATGAATTCATAAATGTTAGGAAATCATTCCACCTTAATAATAGGTTGAAAAACTTTGAGTTTGAGAGAATAACTTTTGAGAGCAAATTTGTAAGTCTTCTGTGTTGATTTTAGAGAGTCGTTCTCTAAATCTAAAAAGATTGTCTCATGTGTTGAGAATATTATCTATCCTATATTGAGTGTAATCTATTTTCATTCATCACGTTCACACGTGTTTATTCAAAATTAGGAGAATTGACAAAAAATATAGAAAGTTTCAAAGATTCAAATCTTCTAATTTTTGTACTTGCGTGAAGTTAGCTAAAAATATACTTTTCTTAATCTTTTATATTAAATCTAAAATAAAAATAAATTTTTTATCACGTATAATTATTACATGGCCAAAAACCATCAACTTACTAAATGAAGATGCCTATATTTTAGGTGGACTTGCTCCACGACATAGCTTTGGCCAGTGGGTCTATCAAGAAGCCAACCCTACTTAGTGCCTAAATCCATTGAAAACAAAGGAGTAGCGACGATCATTTGAATTCAACACAAGTTATTCTTTGAATATTATCTGCCTCCTGCAAACTTTTGACGCCCTTTCTGAGTGAGAAGCCTGTCGCCAGAGCCATGTCAGCCGTAAAGAATGACAAATTGCTGGATATCCATGTCTTCTAGCAACCATCCATCTCTTAGTTGTGTTTCCGATCATTTCTTAGATTACTCGGCCACTCTTGTGATATTCATTTGCTGCTTATTTTTGTTTCCACTGCCTAATACCCGAGACCGTTAGAAATCGAATAATAAATTGAAAAAGAAAATACACAAGTGGACACTGAAATTTTAGAAAAAAAATCATTTCGAAAAAAATGACAAATAATAAAATAAATACGCTACCTTAAAATATAAATGCAACCATAAATTTTGAAACTCTAATTTGTCTCGATGCATAGAATAAAGTAAAACCATAATTGAGATTAATTTTTTTTT
>CM039515.1:45261323-45292001 GCA_022432975.1 Begonia masoniana | reverse complement strand
CATATATCAAAATCTCGAGTTCGTTCGAGTATAATAGTTCATGACCATTCTTAGCTCTTCTGAAAGAAGCTCTGTGAAATGACTTGCCAGGAGCCATACGTGTGAGACAGTTTGGCTCGAGAAAGATTCTGTGTGTTATGGCACGACTTCACTTTCCCAAGAGTATAGAAGGAATTTTCCACAAAAGAGGCCCGTATAGAAATATGCTACTGAATGAAGTAATCTCATAATAAAAAGATGACAAAAAGTACCCAAAAATTTCTACGAGAAGCTACCCACTCCATATCAGACATCCGTGATCGATGCTGCAGCAAAAACTTGCACTTCTATAGTCAAATTTACAACCCTCATCATGATAAGACTGGATTCTAATTTTAAAAAGGGTGTGTGGAGGCTGAAACAAGGGCCGTTTTTTGTACATATTTCTACTCAATTGTTTTCAGTCAAGCCTTTCGAAAGAAATTAAAGAAATCTAATCCCGAACGATGTTCTTCAAAGTGCAAATGATAACTTAAGTCACCTACAAAAGCAGAGGTTTTAATATAAAACATCAATTTGAGATGTGATTTTGATGCAGCAGCGGATAAGAATTAAAGCAGGGAAAGAAAGACAGTGAGGGGAAGAAGAAATATAGCTTAGAGAGGACGAAGAAAGGAAAGATATAGCTAAGAAAAGAGAGGAGAAAGGGGGGAGAAAGAGAAGAAACTCTAGTAGAAAGGCGTTGGAAGAGAAAGGAGAATCAGGAAAACTCATATTCACTCAATATTTATTCATCCTCAACTTCATAATCTTCATAATCTACCCACTAAGTTACAATGCAAAACCTTAAATAGAAAAAACCTACTTGGAAAATGACAAAGACACTAATGACCCATTAAACACTAACAGAAAACCATAAAACTACTAAAAACATAAGATAATAAATTCGATAATATGCTAAAAACCTAGAAAAATGAAAAGCTAATACTTTTAATATAAAACATAAATAAAAATCTAATTTGATGTCCTCATCAGATTTCCTTCCACTGATTGGCCACATTTTATTCATAGTGCTAGAAAAGCAAAAGGGAACAAAAATAGCATACTAATTTGGCTGTCACTGACATTTGGTATGAATTTATTGGGTACTTAGGGTTGATACAAAGCTTTACACTTCTACAAGTCTTTTAGAGTTTAAGTCTTCAAAAGAAGATAACTACTGTACTAAAAAGTTACCCAGCAACAATTTGTTTGTTGGGGATACATCACCTCCCTTGTTTGATGCTTTGTACAAAAAATTAAAACAAGCAATCACCAAATTACAGCAACATATTGATGTGATATAAACACTTGATGGAATATCAATCCAAAACTAAAGAAACTAAAACTACTAGACGACACAAACAAAATTTCAATTAGACAACCAGCAATCAAAATAAGCAACACGGAGCTACAGCAACCTATTGCAACATTTAATGATGAAGATTACTGTAAAACCTTAAACGCTAAGGCACGCACTCCAATCTGCTAACTTGTATGTGTTGAATAATGTAATGTCACACAGGATCGGACCCCCGAACTCCCACATTAGCAGCAAGCTTACAGTATTTTCTAGCTACAACAAGAATACAATAACGAAAGTTCAGCAACACAAGAAGCCAAAATGACTGAATGATACCTTAAAAGAAGAATGCAAAATAATTTCAACAAAGCATTTTAAGATATAATAAGCAGCTTTAAAAATACAAGTGTTGAGCAAACTAACAACACTTAGTAGTCAACAGAATAATAGGTATACAGTTACTGAAAGTGCCAATGTCATTAAATCTTTAGCAGCTTCAGAATTACAGGTTGTTGAGCCAACTAAAAAACAACTATTAGTAGTCAATCGGGAATAATAGATATTCGGTGACCCTAAAAGTACCTGCCATTAAATCTTGGGCACCCAAATTAGTTCTCATGATCCATAAGCCAACAAAAGTCATTCAATGATGTTACTTCGACCTAAATGATAAGCATAATTTATTAAAAATAGTAGACCAATTGATACATAACAATCAAACACGAAGCTACAGGTCCCTATTGCCGTGATATAAACCTTGACCGAATATCAATCGAAAACTAAAGAAATGGAAAAACCAGTAGGAAGAACTTTCATCTAGGAAAAAAACAGCAATAAAAAAATCAAAACAAACAAACACCGAGCCAGCAACCTATTGCTGTGACAAACCAGTAGAGCATCTAGGAAAAAAACAGCAATAAAAAAATCAAAACAAGCAAACACGTCCAGCAGTAACAAATCAATAGAGCTTCAATCTAGTCCGATAAAACGCAATAAAAATCACAACAACACCCGAGCCCAGCACCTATGGCGGTATCAAATTAAGAACCAAAACCGTAGAGCATACAAACAAATTTTAACCCAGGGAAAAAAATAGAAATGAAACAAGGAAACACCAACCCAAAGCTAAGAAAAGGGAAGAAGACTTCAGATTGAGATTCCATAGTTCCTTATTTTTTTTAGACTTCCTTGCTTTAAGCACTGCTCTCCCTCTTTGCTTTTTTGCAAGATTTGAAACCTGCAATCATTTCATTGTAATTCTCCGCAACAAGAGTCTTCATACCAACAAGAGTCCGAAGAAGACTTGATCTAAAAATGAAGGAAAAACTTGACCGGAGTCCTGAAACGAGAAGCTTCTCTTCTGGAATTCTTCAGAATCTCTTTCACAACCCTGACGCAATCAAATCACCAGACGATAATAGCTTGTTATACATTTCTCAGTTTCTCTTATCCTTATGAAACTGAATCTACAATCTTATTCTTAACTTAAACATAAATTCAGTGCAGAAGCGTACCTGAATCTTTGGCCATAGTCTCTTTGGCTTTGATCTTCCAAATGTAGAATTCCTTAGTTCCTTATTCTCTCTGTTGATGGGGATACAGAATAGAGATATTACCTTATACAAATGGGGACCATAACCCAATAACTGTTTTGTAACCGTGGAGACAAAAAAAAAAAAAAAAAAAAAAAAAAAAAAAAAAAAAAAAAAAAAAAAAAAAAAAAAAAAAAAAAAAAAAAAAAAAAAAAAAAAAAAAAAAAAAAAAAAAAAAAAAAAAAAAAAAAAAAAAAAAAAAAAAAAAAAAAAAAAAAAAAAAAAAAAAAAAAAAAAAAAAAAAAAAAAAAAAAAAAAAAAAAAAAAAAAAAAAAAAAAAAAAAAAAAAAAAAAAAAAAAAAAAAAAAAAAAAAAAAAAAAAAAAAAAAAAAAAAAAAAAAAAAAAAAAAAAAAAAAAAAAAAAAAAAAAAAAAAAAAAAAAAAAAAAAAAAAAAAAAAAAAAAAAAAAAAAAAAAAAAAAAAAAAAAAAAAAAAAAAAAAAAAAAAAAAAAAAAAAAAAAAAAAAAAAAAAAAAAAAAAAAAAAAAAAAAAAAAAAAAAAAAAAAAAAAAAAAAAAAAAAAAAAAAAAAAAAAAAAAAAAAAAAAAAAAAAAAAAAAAAAAAAAAAAAAAAAAAAAAAAAAAAAAAAAAAAAAAAAAAAAAAAAAAAAAAAAAAAAAAAAAAAAAAAAAAAAAAAAAAAAAAAAAAAAAAAAAAAAAAAAAAAAAAAAAAAAAAAAAAAAAAAAAAAAAAAAAAAAAAAAAAAAAAAAAAAAAAAAAAAAAAAAAAAAAAAAAAAAAAAAAAAAAAAAAAAAAAAAAAAAAAAAAAAAAAAAAAAAAAAAAAAAAAAAAAAAAAAAAAAAAAAAAAAAAAAAAAAAAAAAAAAAAAAAAAAAAAAAAAAAAAAAAAAAAAAAAAAAAAAAAAAAAAAAAAAAAAAAAAAAAAAAAAAAAAAAAAAAAAAAAAAAAAAAAAAAAAAAAAAAAAAAAAAAAAAAAAAAAAAAAAAAAAAAAAAAAAAAAAAAAAAAAAAAAAAAAAAAAAAAAAAAAAAAAAAAAAAAAAAAAAAAAAAAAAAAAAAAAAAAAAAAAAAAAAAAAAAAAAAAAAAAAAAAAAAAAAAAAAAAAAAAAAAAAAAAAAAAAAAAAAAAAAAAAAAAAAAAAAAAAAAAAAAAAAAAAAAAAAAAAAAAAAAAAAAAAAAAAAAAAAAAAAAAAAAAAAAAAAAAAAAAAAAAAAAAAAAAAAAAAAAAAAAAAAAAAAAAAAAAAAAAAAAAAAAAAAAAAAAAAAAAAAAAAAAAAAAAAAAAAAAAAAAAAAAAAAAAAAAAAAAAAAAAAAAAAAAAAAAAAAAAAAAAAAAAAAAAAAAAAAATTCTAACAATCTCCCACTGGACACATATACAATATAATGAATGATATATCCTTAGTGTGCACATGTATTGTCATCAAGTCTTGGGACATTCTAAACAATCTTGTTCATTAGTAATATTGACATAGGATCAAAGCGGTATTCGTTGTATCAATCACAACTAAACCTTTCAATGGTCACTTATATCAATATGACTAAATAACATAGATCAATCATGAATTAGTGGCATGAAAATTACATGCAAGGTGATCTTTTCATGTCAATTTTCAACTGGTCCAGCTTAACTTTAATGAGATCAAACTTTAACCTCATTTGTACAAAGTGCAATAATTGAATAATACTTCATTTCTGACAGAATAAAAATATATAAGCAATGTCTATAAAACAAGCATCCAGATAAACAACCAATTACAACTCCCACTCAACCTAGAGATCATCTATCTCTACAAGACCCATACGAGCAGTATGCTCATGAAAGATATTAGGTGGCAACCTTTTGTCAAAGGATCAGCTACCATGGAGTTTGTACCTAAGTGTTCTATAGAATTTGCCACTTTGTACCCTTTCTTTACAACAATGAACTTGATGTCGATATGCTTCGACTTCGTTGAGCTCCTATTGTTGTAGAATATAATACAGCTGATTTATTGTCACAAATAACTTAAGGGGTCTTTCAATCCCTTCTAGAATACGCAGCCACTGTGACAAAATATCTTCAGCCATATTCCATGATTTGATGCCTCATAACAAGCAACAAATTCTGCTGCCATGGTGGAGGAAGCTGTAAGTCCCTGTTTGGCACTTCTCCATGAAATGGCTCCACCAGCTAACAGAAAAAGTGTAGCCTGAAGTGGATCTTAAACTATCTGGCATCCCCGCAAAATCGGAGTCAGAATACCCAATGATCTCAAGACTATCTGACCTCCTATAAGTGAGCATGTAATCCTGGTTCTCTTAAGGTATCTCATACACTCTTTTGGCTGCTTTCCAGTGATCCATACCTGGGTTGCTTAAATATCTGCCTAATACACCTACTATGTACGCAATATCCGGACGCGTACATACTTGAGCATACATAAGACTTCCTATCGCCGAAGCATAAGGAATCTTTTGCATTTCTTGAATTTCAAGACTTCCTTTAGGGCATTGTTTGAGATTAAATTTATCTCCCTTAGCGACCGGGGTGCTGCCTGGTTTACAATCTTGCATGCCATATCTCTTAAGTACTTTATCGATATAGCTCATTTGTGACAATCCAAGAATACTTTGAGAACGGTCTCGACGTATCTGAATTCCTAATACAAATGAAGCCTCACCAAGATCTTCATCTCAAAATTTTTCGATAAAAACTTCTTGGTTTGGTGCAATAAGCCTATATCGTTTGTGGCAAGCAAAATATCATCCACATATAAAACCAAAAATATGTGCTTACTCCCACTGAACTTGTGATACACACAATCATCGATTAAATTCCCTTCAAAACCAAATGAGAGAATTATTTCATGAAATTATGGTACCACTGACGAGACGCTTGCTTAAGCCCATAGATGGATTTCTTTAATTTGCAAACCATATTCTTTGGGTCTCCTAATACAAGTTTTCTGGTTGCACCATATAAATTGTTTCATCAATGTCGCCATTGAGAAACGCTGTCTTTACATCCATATGATGTAGCTCCATATCAAAATGTGCTACAAGTGCCATAATTGATCTAAAAGAGTCCTTAGTTGAAACCGGAGAAAATGTCTCTTTATAGTCAATCCCGTATTTTTGAGGTAAAGCCTTTTGCCACAAGACGAGCTTTATACTTTCCACATTACCATTTGAATCCCTTTTGGTCTTAAAATCCATTTACAACCAACAGGTTTTGTACCTTCGGGTAATGGGACAAGTTCCCATACTTTATTGTCTTGCATTGACTTATACTCTTCATTCATTGCTTCGACCCACTTTACCGAATTGGAACTTTCTATAACTTGACGGAAGTTGATAGGATCATCTTCCATGATGCTAACATCATCTTCATGTTCCTGAAGAAATACTTCATAGACATCCGAAATAGCATTTCTTCTTTCTCTCGTGGACCGCCGTAATGGCACTTGAACTTCAATTGCTTCTTCAAGAGGTTGTTGAGTTTGTACCTCTGGGAGATCAACAATATCTTGATGTTCTGGAATTCCGATATTATCAATGACAAGAGTGGAATCTTGATCATTGTCAAAAGAAATCGGAATATAAAGCAATTCCTCATTAACCATATTAGAAGTTGATTCTTCCTCAAAGACAAAGTCCTTTATTTTATTCTTCCCCCCAAACTCAATATCCTCGAAGAATACTGCTGTACCCGTCTCAAAAATTGTCTTTAATTTGGGATCATAAAATTTATAGCCCCTTGATCGTTCAGAATAGCCAATAAAGTAGCCTGCTCACAGTTTTGGAGTCCAATTTATTCTCATGTGGCCTATAAGGCCGTGCCTCAGCTGGACATCCCCAAACATGGAAATGCTTTAGACTAGGCTTTCGCCCAGCCAAAGCTCAAAAGGTGTTTAGCAGCTGCTTTTGTTGGCACCCTATTCAGAATGTATGCTGCTGTTTTTATTGCCTCACCCCAGAGTGATTGAGCAAGGAGGAATGACTTATCATACTCCTTACCATATCCTGTAAAGTACGATTTTCGTCTTTCAGCTACATCAATTCATGCTTGGAGAGCCCGGCATGGTGTATTGAGGGACCGATACCACACCTCCTCTAGGTATTTGGCAAAAGGCCCTGGACGTTGCTCACCTGAACCATCATAACGACCGGTAGTATTCACCACCACGATCAGACTTAATTTGCTTTATACCTTTTGTTGAGTGTTGATTTTCAACTTCAACCTTGAAGGACTTGAATACGTCCAATGTTTGAGCCTTTTCATGAATAAGAAATAGGTATGCATATCGTGAATAATCGTCTATGAATGATACGAAATAGCGTTGACCATTCCAAGAAGGTGTTGGAACGGTCCACAAACATCCGTATGTATCAACTCTAAGACTTCATTAGCTCTATATGCACCATATTTCTGCCTTTGGTTGTTTCCCTTTAATGCATTCAATGCAGATGTTAAAATCTGCAAAATCAATGGAATTTAGAATTCCATCTGACACAAGTCGTTCAACTCTATTTCTAGAGATGTGGCCTAAGCGCTTGTGCCACAATGCTCCTGAATTGTCATTATTTAGCTTCCTTTTTGTACCTTTTGATTCAATATTGAGGTTTCATGATATGTAGCATTTGTATCAAGCAAATATAGATTGTCATATTGCATAAGCGAACCAGTTCCAACCACATGTGAATTAATAGATAACATAAACTGATTGTTTCTAAAAGACAAGTGTAACCATATTTGTCCAAGTAACAAACAGAAACCAAATTCCGTCTAATGACGGTACAACAATAAGTATCCGTTAAATCCAAATAGAAACCAGTACAAAGCAACAATCTAAAATGACCAATTGTTTCCACTTCTACCGATTTGCCATCGCCTACATAGATACATTTTTCAGCATCATTTGGCTTTCGGTAGCTCAGGCAACCTGCATTGAACTACTGATGTTTAGTAGTACCACCGGAGTCTAACCACCAAGTATTTCTAGGTACGAAGCCAAATTAACTTCAGAACAAACCAATTAAGAAATGTACCTTTCTTCTCGCGCCATGCACGATACTTTGCACCATTCCTTCTTCATGTGTCCAGGTTATTGCCAAAGAAACAAAGATTACCATCCTTATTTGTTTCTTTGATTTGGACCAGCAGCATTAATATTCTTTCTTTTCTTGCCCTTTTCTTAGAGGTGCTAGCTAAGAAGCACATTCTGTCTTCTCTTGCTTCAATCTCTCTTCCCTCTTGTACACAATGAGAAACTTAGTTCATTCAAATTCCACGTTTCCTTCTGACAGTTAAACTGCACCTTAAAGTGGTTGAATTGAATGGGAGAGAAATCAAGATGAGATGCACAAGTAAATCTTCATGCCAAATCAAGCTTTAATGCCTTCAGTTTCGAAGCAAGATGAGACATTTCCATAATGTACTCCTATGTTTCCCTTGCCCTTATACTTCATTGAATCAAGCTCTTCAAAATAGTGCTTGTTTCAGCTTTATCGCTTTTGGCAAAGCGCTTCTCAATTTCTGCAAGGTACTCCTTAGCATTGGTGATGTCCTCGGACACTGCACCCCTAAATACCTCTGGAATGGCGCGCTTGATGATCATTAGACTCATGCGGTTAGAGCGATCCCACTTCTCAAATCTAGCTCTTTCATCAGCATGAGCTAGTTGCTGTAGGAGTTATAGGTTGCTCTGTCCGAATAGCAAGGTCCATGTCCATGCACCCGAGAACTATATGAATGTTCTCTTTCCAGTCTTTAAAGTTAGTACCAGTAAGGACAGGTACTGAATTCAGGTGGCAGAAATGTTTGCAACATTAGCTGAATTGAGAACAATAGAATTATAATAACATGCTCAAAACATATTATCAATAAAATTCAAAATAATGACAAATCTCATCTCAAGATACCTAGTGCAACATTAATTTCAAGTCTTTGGACAGTAAAACTAATGCAAGTGATACTTTGTTGTAATAATCAAACACTAACAATAATGCATGATAAATAATAAATCCCTCTTTGGATTGATTTATCATTCTCATGTAAAATCCTTATAATCGTCACATGTTTATTATCACAGGTAATTATGTAGTTCGGCCAACTATTAACCTTCCTTTGGGCCGATGGTTACTGTACATCGGCAGAAGCAGAAGCAAAAGCTTCTGCCGATGGTTACTGTACATCGGCAGAAGCAGAAGCAAAAGCTTCTGCCGATGGTTACTGTACATCGGCAGAAGCAGAAGCAAAAGCTTCTGCCGATGGTTACTGTACATCGGCAGAAGCAGAAGCAAAAGCTTCTGCCGATGGTTACTGTACATCGGCAGAAGCAGAAGCAAAAGCTTCTGCCGATGGTTACTGTACATCGGCAGAAGCAGAAGCAAAAGCTTCTGCCGATGGTTACTGTACATCGGCAGAAGCAGAAGCAAAAGCTTCTGCCGATGGTTACTGTACATCGGCAGAAGCAGAAGCAAAAGCTTCTGCCGATGGTTACTGTACATCGGCAGAAGCAGAAGCAAAAGCTTCTGCCGATGGTTACTGTACATCGGCAGAAGCAGAAGCAAAAGCTTCTGCCGATGGTTACTGTACATCGGCAGAAGCAGAAGCAAAAGCTTCTGCCGATGGTTACTGTACATCGGCAGAAGCAGAAGCAAAAGCTTCTGCCGATGGTTACTGTACATCGGCAGAAGCAGAAGCAAAAGCTTCTGCCGATGGTTACTGTACATCGGCAGAAGCAGAAGCAAAAGCTTCTGCCGATGGTTACTGTACATCGGCAGAAGCAGAAGCAAAAGCTTCTGCCGATGGTTACTGTACATCGGCAGAAGCAGAAGCAAAAGCTTCTGCCGATGGTTACTGTACATCGGCAGAAGCAGAAGCAAAAGCTTCTGCCGATGGTTACTGTACATCGGCAGAAGCAGAAGCAAAAGCTTCTGCCGATGGTTACTGTACATCGGCAGAAGCAGAAGCAAAAGCTTCTGCCGATGGTTACTGTACATCGGCAGAAGCAGAAGCAAAAGCTTCTGCCGATGGTTACTGTACATCGGCAGAAGCAGAAGCAAAAGCTTCTGCCGATGGTTACTGTACATCGGCAGAAGCAGAAGCAAAAGCTTCTGCCGATGGTTACTGTACATCGGCAGAAGCAGAAGCAAAAGCTTCTGCCGATGGTTACTGTACATCGGCAGAAGCAGAAGCAAAAGCTTCTGCCGATGGTTACTGTACATCGGCAGAAGCAGAAGCAAAAGCTTCTGCCGATGGTTACTGTACATCGGCAGAAGCAGAAGCAAAAGCTTCTGCCGATGGTTACTGTACATCGGCAGAAGCAGAAGCAAAAGCTTCTGCCGATGGTTACTGTACATCGGCAGAAGCAGAAGCAAAAGCTTCTGCCGATGGTTACTGTACATCGGCAGAAGCAGAAGCAAAAGCTTCTGCCGATGGTTACTGTACATCGGCAGAAGCAGAAGCAAAAGCTTCTGCCGATGGTTACTGTACATCGGCAGAAGCAGAAGCAAAAGCTTCTGCCGATGGTTACTGTACATCGGCAGAAGCAGAAGCAAAAGCTTCTGCCGATGGTTACTGTACATCGGCAGAAGCAGAAGCAAAAGCTTCTGCCGATGGTTACTGTACATCGGCAGAAGCAGAAGCAAAAGCTTCTGCCGATGGTTACTGTACATCGGCAGAAGCAGAAGCAAAAGCTTCTGCCGATGGTTACTGTACATCGGCAGAAGCAGAAGCAAAAGCTTCTGCCGATGGTTACTGTACATCGGCAGAAGCAGAAGCAAAAGCTTCTGCCGATGGTTACTGTACATCGGCAGAAGCAGAAGCAAAAGCTTCTGCCGATGGTTACTGTACATCGGCAGAAGCAGAAGCAAAAGCTTCTGCCGATGGTTACTGTACATCGGCAGAAGCAGAAGCAAAAGCTTCTGCCGATGGTTACTGTACATCGGCAGAAGCAGAAGCAAAAGCTTCTGCCGATGGTTACTGTACATCGGCAGAAGCAGAAGCAAAAGCTTCTGCCGATGGTTACTGTACATCGGCAGAAGCAGAAGCAAAAGCTTCTGCCGATGGTTACTGTACATCGGCAGAAGCAGAAGCAAAAGCTTCTGCCGATGGTTACTGTACATCGGCAGAAGCAGAAGCAAAAGCTTCTGCCGATGGTTACTGTACATCGGCAGAAGCAGAAGCAAAAGCTTCTGCCGATGGTTACTGTACATCGGCAGAAGCAGAAGCAAAAGCTTCTGCCGATGGTTGCTGGACATCGGCAGAAGCAGAAGCAAAAGCTTCTGCCGATGGTTACTGGACATCGGCAGAAGCAGAAGCAAAAGCTTCTGCCGATGGTTACTGTACATCGGCAGAAGCAGAAGCAAAAGCTTGATGAACTGTATGGTGCATGTATGTTTTCCAAAATTGATTTAAAGAATGGATATTATCAAATTCGCATGAAACAAGGAGATGAATGGAAAACAGCTTTTAAAACAAAATATGGTCTTTATGAATGGTTGGTTATGCCGTTTGGACTATCTAATGCACCGAGCACGTTTATGAGATTGATGAATCTGTTTTAAGGCAATTTATTGGAAAATTTGTTGTGGTCTACTGATTGATATTTGGGGTTAGTGAGGTCACTTGGAACATGTTGGTAAGCATTGAGATCTGTATTTAGTGTGTTAAAATCGAATCTATTGTATGCTAATCTTAAAAAGTGTACCTTTTGCATGGAATCGGTAGTTTCCTTGGTTTTGTAGTTAGCTCAAAGGGGGTATCCGTAGATGAGGAAAAGATAAGAGCAATCAAGGAATGGCCCACACCAAAGAATGCAAATGAGGTACGTAGCTTTCATGGCTTGGCTAGCTTTTATAGGAGATTGTAAGAGACTTTAGCACTATTGCGGCACCTATGAATGAGTTAGTTAAAAAGAATATTGCATTTAACTGGACCGAAGTACATGACAAAGCGTTAATTTGTTAAAAGAGAAACTAACTAATGCTCCCCTTCTAGTTTTACCAAATTTGATAAAACATTTGAAATCGAATGTGACGCGTCGGGAAAGGGAACTGGAGGTGTTTTGATGCAGGAAATGAAGCCGATTGCTTACTTCAGTGAAAAGCTTAGTGGAGCGGCATTAAATTATCCAACATATGACAAGGAACTCTATGCTTTGGTAAGGACGTTACAACATGGCAACACTACTTGTGGCCAAGGAGTTTATTATTCATTCCGATCACGAGAGTTTGAAGCACCTAAAGTCACAAGGTAAATTGCACAAGAGGCACGCCAAGTGGATGGAATTCATCGAGACCTTTCCATATGTCATCCATTACAAAAAAGGTAAAGACAACGTAGTCGCTGATGCGTTGTCAAGGAGGTACGTTTTAATCACTTCTCTACAATCTAAATTGTTAGGATTTGAATTTATTAAGGATTTGTATGAATCAGATATAGATTTTTGTCATGTATGGAGAGATTGTGAGAAAATTGCATGTGCTGATTATTATAGACATGATGGGTATTTATTTCGAAAGGATAAACTTTGTATACCTAAATGCTCATTACGTGAATTGCTTGTTAGAGAAACACATGGTGGAGGATTAATGGGACACTTTGGAATTGACAAAACTTTGAATGTCTTGATAGAACATTTCTTTTGGCCAAAAATGAAGCATGATGTTATAACTATTTGTGAAAGATGCATTGAATGTAGGAAGGCAAAGTCAAAGATCAAACCATATGGATTGTATAGTCCTTACCCGTGCCGTAAAAAAAAAAAAAAAAAAAAAAAAAAAAAAAAAAAAAAAAAAAAAAAAAAAAAAAAAAAAAAAAAAAAAAAAAAAAAAAAAAAAAAAAAAAAAAAAAAAAAAAAAAAAAAAAAAAAAAAAAAAAAAAAAAAAAAAAAAAAAAAAAAAAAAAAAAAAAAAAAAAAAAAAAAAAAAAAAAAAAAAAAAAAAAAAAAAAAAAAAAAAAAAAAAAAAAAAAAAAAAAAAAAAAAAAAAAAAAAAAAAAAAAAAAAAAAAAAAAAAAAAAAAAAAAAAAAAAAAAAAAAAAAAAAAAAAAAAAAAAAAAAAAAAAAAAAAAAAAAAAAAAAAAAAAAAAAAAAAAAAAAAAAAAAAAAAAAAAAAAAAAAAAAAAAAAAAAAAAAAAAAAAAAAAAAAAAAAAAAAAAAAAAAAAAAAAAAAAAAAAAAAAAAAAAAAAAAAAAAAAAAAAAAAAAAAAAAAAAAAAAAAAAAAAAAAAAAAAAAAAAAAAAAAAAAAAAAAAAAAAAAAAAAAAAAAAAAAAAAAAAAAAAAAAAAAAAAAAAAAAAAAAAAAAAAAAAAAAAAAAAAAAAAAAAAAAAAAAAAAAAAAAAAAAAAAAAAAAAAAAAAAAAAAAAAAAAAAAAAAAAAAAAAAAAAAAAAAAAAAAAAAAAAAAAAAAAAAAAAAAAAAAAAAAAAAAAAAAAAAAAAAAAAAAAAAAAAAAAAAAAAAAAAAAAAAAAAAAAAAAAAAAAAAAAAAAAAAAAAAAAAAAAAAAAAAAAAAAAAAAAAAAAAAAAAAAAAAAAAAAAAAAAAAAAAAAAAAAAAAAAAAAAAAAAAAAAAAAAAAAAAAAAAAAAAAAAAAAAAAAAAAAAAAAAAAAAAAAAAAAAAAAAAAAAAAAAAAAAAAAAAAAAAAAAAAAAAAAAAAAAAAAAAAAAAAAAAAAAAAAAAAAAAAAAAAAAAAAAAAAAAAAAAAAAAAAAAAAAAAAAAAAAAAAAAAAAAAAAAAAAAAAAAAAAAAAAAAAAAAAAAAAAAAAAAAAAAAAAAAAAAAAAAAAAAAAAAAAAAAAAAAAAAAAAAAAAAAAAAAAAAAAAAAAAAAAAAAAAAAAAAAAAAAAAAAAAAAAAAAAAAAAAAAAAAAAAAAAAAAAAAAAAAAAAAAAAAAAAAAAAAAAAAAAAAAAAAAAAAAAAAAAAAAAAAAAAAAAAAAAAAAAAAAAAAAAAAAAAAAAAAAAAAAAAAAAAAAAAAAAAAAAAAAAAAAAAAAAAAAAAAAAAAAAAAAAAAAAAAAAAAAAAAAAAAAAAAAAAAAAAAAAAAAAAAAAAAAAAAAAAAAAAAAAAAAAAAAAAAAAAAAAAAAAAAAAAAAAAAAAAAAAAAAAAAAAAAAAAAAAAAAAAAAAAAAAAAAAAAAAAAAAAAAAAAAAAAAAAAAAAAAAAAAAAAAAAAAAAAAAAAAAAAAAAAAAAAAAAAAAAAAAAAAAAAAAAAAAAAAAAAAAAAAAAAAAAAAAAAAAAAAAAAAAAAAAAAAAAAAAAAAAAAAAAAAAAAAAAAAAAAAAAAAAAAAAAAAAAAAAAAAAAAAAAAAAAAAAAAAAAAAAAAAAAAAAAAAAAAAAAAAAAAAAAAAAAAAAAAAAAAAAAAAAAAAAAAAAAAAAAAAAAAAAAAAAAAAAAAAAAAAAAAAAAAAAAAAAAAAAAAAAAAAAAAAAAAAAAAAAAAAAAAAAAAAAAAAAAAAAAAAAAAAAAAAAAAAAAAAAAAAAAAAAAAAAAAAAAAAAAAAAAAAAAAAAAAAAAAAAAAAAAAAAAAAAAAAAAAAAAAAAAAAAAAAAAAAAAAAAAAAAAAAAAAAAAAAAAAAAAAAAAAAAAAAAAAAAAAAAAAAAAAAAAAAAAAAAAAAAAAAAAAAAAAAAAAAAAAAAAAAAAAAAAAAAAAAAAAAAAAAAAAAAAAAAAAAAAAAAAAAAAAAAAAAAAAAAAAAAAAAAAAAAAAAAAAAAAAAAAAAAAAAAAAAAAAAAAAAAAAAATGTTGGGTCTAAGATCTCTAATATCTTAGGTTCATATCATTTGGTATCAGAGCGAAGGTTCTTCGATTCAAAGAAGCTATCTTTATCATTCTTGTTATTCTTCTTTTCTTCTCCACAAAACCTTTCGATTATTCTATTTTTCGTTTTAGTTCAAAAAAAAATAAATTGTGCGTTTACATGGATTACCTAGAACAATTGTTAGTGATAGGGATGTGAAGTTTCTAAGTCACTTTTGGAGAACCTTATGGAATAAGCTAGGTACAAAATTGTTGTTTTCCACCGTGGCACACCCCCAAACGGATGGACAAACCGAGGTAGTGAATCGAACTTTATCTACTTTGTTGAGAGCAATAATTTCTAAGAATTTAAAACAATGGGAAAATTGCTTGCCACATGTTGAGTTCGCTTACAATAGTGTTCATTCTACTACTTCTTACTCACCATTTGAAATTGTGTATGGCTTTAACCTCTTACACCGCTTGATTTATTACCGTTACCTTCTAATGAGTTGGTTGATTTAAATGGAAAAAGAAAGGCTGAATTCGTAAGAGAATTACACTCGAAGGTTCGAGAAAACATTATACAAAAGAACGAGCACTATGCGCGACAAGCCAACAAGAGTAGAAAAGAAATCATTTTTGAACCCGGAGATTGGGTTTGGGTGCATCTACGAAAGGAGAGATTTGCGGAGCGGAGAAAGAATAAATTACAACCGCGAGGAGACGGTCCCTTCCAAGTGTTGGAACGCATCAATGACAATGCTTATAAGATTGACTTACCGAGCGAATATGTAATGTAAGCGCTACTTTTAATGTTAGTGACTTATCTTTGTTTGATGCAGATTCGAGGACGAATCTTTTCGAAGAGGGAGGGAATGATGTAGTCAAAGGAGCAACTAAGGACAATCAAGAAGCAATAGGGAGCCAAGATCCATTGATGAATATAGGAGGACCAATGACGAGATCAAGAACGAAGAAAATAAACAAAAGACTACAAATTTTAATCAAAGACATCCAAGAAAAGGAATCATCACAAAATGTGCAACGAGCAATAATATTACTAAGTGTTGATGAAGAAGCAAGGACTGGAAAAGAAGCCCAAAACGAAGCCCAAAACGAAGTCTCAAAAATAAAGACTTCCCACATGGTCACCCAACATGGCACTACTCTAGCCCAAGAGTTTTTAACTTCAAAGTTCTTACAAGTGCCACACCATTGGGCTAGGCCCACAATCTGAATTAAACTCGAGACTCACGTTACTTAAACCTAAGTTCCGCGGCCACCATCCACTTGCACCACTTTCCAATTTTCCTTCTCTTATTTTTGGAAACTTTCCTATTGTCTAATTAGGATATTTTGATTATTTCTAATTATGTTATTACCTTATTAGTTTATCCCTTTGCCTATTTAAGGGAGGCTTGTAATAGATTTTAGGGACTTTTGAATGAATTGATTTTTATTAAGCTTTTGCTTTGAGGTGAGATCCTTATAATTCTCTTCTTGAGTTCTTGGATTAGAACTTGATCTTCTTCAAGTGTATTCTTGAAAAGATCGAACTTGATAGCTTAGGTTCAACCAACGAGTTTGGTTCGGGTCTAGCTACTTTTTCTGATAACTTTGGTTCCATCGCTATCTATCGATTGGGGTCAAGTTCCTTCTTCTTATTCTTTTGAATCAATTCAGTCATTTAAATTTCCGCATTTCAATTCAGTCATTTAAATTTCCGCATTTCAATTCAGTCATTTAAATTTCCGCATTTCAATTCAGTCATTTAAATTTCCGCATTTCAATTCAGTCATTTAAATTTCCGCATTTCAATTCAGTCATTTAAATTTCCGCATTTCAATTCAGTCATTTAAATTTCCGCATTTCAATTCAGTCATTTAAATTTCCGCATTTCAATTCAGTCATTTAAATTTCCGCATTTCAATTCAGTCATTTAAATTTCCGCATTTCAATTCAGTCATTTAAATTTCCGCATTTCAATTCAGTCATTTAAATTTCCGCATTTCAATTCAGTCATTTAAATTTCCGCATTTCAATTCAGTCATTTAAATTTCCGCATTTCAATTCAGTCATTTAAATTTCCGCATTTCAATTCAGTCATTTAAATTTCCGCATTTCAATTCAGTCATTTAAATTTCCGCATTTCAATTCAGTCATTTAAATTTCCGCATTTCAATTCAGTCATTTAAATTTCCGCATTTCAATTCAGTCATTTAAATTTCCGCATTTCAATTCAGTCATTTAAATTTCCGCATTTCAATTCAGTCATTTAAATTTCCGCATTTCAATTCAGTCATTTAAATTTCCGCATTTCAATTCAGTCATTTAAATTTCCGCATTTCAATTCAGTCATTTAAATTTCCGCATTTCAATTCAGTCATTTAAATTTCCGCATTTCAATTCAGTCATTTAAATTTCCGCATTTCAATTCAGTCATTTAAATTTCCGCATTTCAATTCAGTCATTTAAATTTCCGCATTTCAATTCAGTCATTTAAATTTCCGCATTTCAATTCAGTCATTTAAATTTCCGCATTTCAATTCAGTCATTTAAATTTCCGCATTTCAATTCAGTCATTTAAATTTCCGCATTTCAATTCAGTCATTTAAATTTCCGCATTTCAATTCAGTCATTTAAATTTCCGCATTTCAATTCAGTCATTTAAATTTCCGCATTTCAATTCAGTCATTTAAATTTCCGCATTTCAATTCAGTCATTTAAATTTCCGCATTTCAATTCAGTCATTTAAATTTCCGCATTTCAATTCAGTCATTTAAATTTCCGCATTTCAATTCAGTCATTTAAATTTCCGCATTTCAATTCAGTCATTTAAATTTCCGCATTTCAATTCAGTCATTTAAATTTCCGCATTTCAATTCAGTCATTTAAATTTCCGCATTTCAATTCAGTCATTTAAATTTCCGCATTTCAATTCAGTCATTTAAATTTCCGCATTTCAATTCAGTCATTTAAATTTCCGCATTTCAATTCAGTCATTTAAATTTCCGCATTTCAATTCAGTCATTTAAATTTCCGCATTTCAATTCAGTCATTTAAATTTCCGCATTTCAATTCAGTCATTTAAATTTCCGCATTTCAATTCAGTCATTTAAATTTCCGCATTTCAATTCAGTCATTTAAATTTCCGCATTTCAATTCAGTCATTTAAATTTCCGCATTTCAATTCAGTCATTTAAATTTCCGCATTTCAATTCAGTCATTTAAATTTCCGCATTTCAATTCAGTCATTTAAATTTCCGCATTTCAATTCAGTCATTTAAATTTCCGCATTTCAATTCAGTCATTTAAATTTCCGCATTTCAATTCAGTCATTTAAATTTCCGCATTTCAATTCAGTCATTTAAATTTCCGCATTTCAATTCAGTCATTTAAATTTCCGCATTTCAATTCAGTCATTTAAATTTCCGCATTTCAATTCAGTCATTTAAATTTCCGCATTTCAATTCAGTCATTTAAATTTCCGCATTTCAATTCAGTCATTTAAATTTCCGCATTTCAATTCAGTCATTTAAATTTCCGCATTTCAATTCAGTCATTTAAATTTCCGCATTTCAATTCAGTCATTTAAATTTCCGCATTTCAATTCAGTCATTTAAATTTCCGCATTTCAATTCAGTCATTTAAATTTCCGCATTTCAATTCAGTTATTTAGATTTTTATTTCGCAATTTACCTTTTGCGTTATTTATTAAAAAAAAAAAAAAAAAAAATTCCGAAAATTCAAAAAAAAAAAAAAAAAAAAAAAAAAAAAAAAAAAAAAAAAAAAAAAAAATTCCGAAAATTCAAAAAAAAAAAAATTCCGAAAATTCAAAAAAAAAAAAAAAAAAAAAAAAAAAAAAAAAAAAAAAATTCCGAAAATTCAAAAAAAAAAAAATTCCGAAAATTCAAAAAAAAAAAAAAAAAAAAAAAAAAAAAAAAAAAAAAAAAAAAAAAAAAAAAAAAAAATCGAAAAAAAAAAAAAGTTTGACGACTACTATGACCATGATGAAAAACCATACCGAAAGGAAAGATACGATAGGAACGATCGAGAAGATGGAGATCTTAGTGATATCAAGGTTAACATCCCAGCCTTTCAAGGGAAAAGTGATCCCGAAGCCTATTTGGAATGGGAAAGGAAAGTCGATTCTTTACTCGAGTATCGAAACTACACGGAGGAAAAAAAGGTTAGGTTGGTCACAATGGAGTTCACCGATTATGCCAGCATTTGGTGGGATCAACTAGTCAAAACTCGGAGACGAAACGGAGAAACCCCAATCCGCACATGGGAAAGTGTAAAAACAATTATGAGAAAAAGGTACGTCCCATCATATTACTATAGGGATTTGTGTCGGAAACTTCAAGGTCTTACTCAAGGATATAAAAGTGTGGAGGAGTATTATAAAGAAATGGAGATGGCCATGATAAAGGCCGATGTTAACGAGGATGGAGAAGCCACAATGGCAAGGTTTGTGGGAGGACTTAATCGAGAGATTGCCGACATAGTAGATTTACAACACTATTTGGACATGGAGGAATTACTACACAAGGCGATCAAAATCGAACGACAACTAAATGCCAAGAAAAGTGCAAAGGTAAACACAGCGTCAAATAGTTCGTGGAAACCAAATTGGAAAGGAGAGAAGCCAAACCCGAGGGAGGACCACAAAGGAAAAATCGTCGCTAATAACTTCAACCCACCTAAAGGAAAGAGCGAGGTTCCAACACTAACTCGGACTAGAGAAGTCAAGTGTTATCGATGCCAAGGAATTGGGCACATTGCATCAAATTGTCCCAATAAGCGTGCAATGGTCTTTTTAGAGAATGGTGATATAGAAAGTGTGAGTTCAAGCGATAACGAGATGCCATCACTCGAAGATTGTAGTGACGTAGACGTGGAGGAACCGGTCAAAGGAGATTTATTAGTCACAAGGAGAGCCTTAAGTGTACAAATTAAGGAGGACGACGACAAAGCCCAAAGGGAAAACATCTTTCATACTAGGTGTCATGTCAACAACAAGGTATGTAGCATTGATCATCGATAGCGGAAGTTGCACAAAACGTGGCTAGTACATTATTGGTCCAAAGTTAAATTTGCAAACCAAGCGACACCCAAAGCCGTACAAATTGCAATGGTTGAGCGATTGTGGCGAAATTAAGGTAACAAGACAAGTAAATATCACATTATCAATCGGAAAGTACAAAGATGAGATTTTGTGTGACTAGTGCAATGCAAGCACTCACATCCTATTGGGGAGACCATGGCAATATGATAGAACGGTAGCATAACGGCTACAAAAAGAGTATTCGCTTACTCAAAATGGGAGGTTGGTATACTAAACCATTACCACCGTGGGAACAAGCTTGGATCAAGAGAGGATTGCCAAAGAGATCCAAAATGACAAAAATGCGTAGTCGAAAATCAAGCATGAAAGAAGAGAAGAAAAAAGGCGACAAAGAAAGAGAGACAAAAAAGCCGATGCGAGAAAAGTCATAACTAAAGAGAGCAAAAAAGATCAAAGAGGAAGAAAAGAAATTGGAGAAGGGAAAGAAACGAGGAGAGAGAGAAAAAAGAGTGGACTTGTGAGGAAAGGGTGAGGAGATGATTTGTTACTCTACAAAGATGTTTATTTTTCCACTAACGAACTAAAATTCTCTTCCCATAAGTGTTTACCTCTCTTTGCAGGAATTTGAAGACATATTTCCAGAGGAATTACCTAAAGGAGTTCCCACTTAGGGGAATCGAGCATCAAATCGATTTCATCCCCGGAGCGACGATCCCAACCGACCCGCATACCGAGCAAATCCAGAGGAAACCAAGGAAATTCAAAGGCAAGTAGATGAGTTGGTAGACGAAAGGCCTAGTGAAGGAGAGTCTTAGCCCATGCTCGGTTGCCGGTTATTTGGTTCCAAAAAGGACGGCGCACTTGGAGAATGTGCGTCGATTGTCGAGCGGTAAATAAATTACGGTAAAGTATCGACACCCTATTCCTCGTCTGATGATATGCTTGAGAACGGTATGGTGCATGTATGTTTTTCCAAAATTGATTTAAAGATGGATATTATCAAATTCGCATGAACAGGAGTGAATGGAAAACAGCTTTTAAAACAAAATATGGTCTTATGAATGTTGGTATGCCGTTTGGACTATCTAAGCACGAGCACGTTTATGAGATGATGATCATGTTTTAAGGCAATTTGGAAATTTGTTGTGGTCTACTTTATGATATTTGGGGTATAGTAAGTCACTTGACGACAATGTTAAGCTTTGAGATCTGTATTTAGTGTGTTAAAATCGCATCTATTGTATGCTAATCTAAAAAGAGTGTACCTTTGCATGAATCGGTAGTTTTCCTTGGTTTTGTAGTTACTCAAAGGGGGTATCCGTAGAGAGGAAAAGATAAGAGCAATCAAGGAAGGCCCACACCAAAGAATGCAAATGAGGTACGTAGCTTTCATGGCTTGGCTAGCTTTATAGGAGATTGTAAGAGACTTTAGCACTATTGCGGCACCTATGAATGATTTAGTTAAAAAGATATTGCATTTAACTGGACGAAGGTACATGACAAGCGTTTAATTTGTTAAAAGAGAAACTAACTAATGCGCCCCTTCTAGTTTTACCAAATTTTGATAAACATTTGAAATCGAATGTGACGCGTCGGGAAAGGAACTGGAGGTGTTTTTGATGCAGGAATGAAGCCGATTGCTTACTTCAGTGAAAAGCTTAGTGGAGCGCATTAAATGATCCAACATTGACAAGGAACTCTATGCTTTGGTAAGGACGTTACAAACATGGCAACACTACTTGTGGCCCAAGGAGTTTATTATTCATTCCGATCACGAGAGTTTGAAGCACCTAAAGTCACAAGGTAAATTGCACAAGAGCACGCCAAGTGGATGGAATGCATCGAGACCTTTCCATATGTCATCCATTACACAAAATGTAAAGACAACTAGTCGCTGATGCGTTGTCAAGGAGGTACGTTTTAATCACTTCTCTACAATCTAAATTGTTAGGATTTGAATTTATTAAGGATTGTATGAATCAGTATAGATTTTGTCATGTATGGAGAGATGTGAGAAAATTGCATGTGCTGATTATTATAGACATGATGGTATTTATTTCGAAAGGATAAACTTTGTATACCTAAATGCTCATTACGGGAATTGCTTGTTAGAGAAACACATGGGGGAGGATTAATGGGACACTTTGAATTGACAAAACTTGAATGTCTTGATAGAACAGTTCTTTTGGCCAAAAATGAAGCATGATGTTATCACTATTTGTGAAAGATGCATTGAATGTAGAAGGCAAGTCAAAGATCAAACCATATGGATTGTATAGTCCTTTACCCGTGCCCGAGCACCCTTGGACGGATATTTCCATGGACTTTGTGTTAGGTTTACCAAGAACACAAGGAGGTAAGGATAGTATTTTTGTGGTTGTGGATCGATTTAGTAAAATGGCACATTTTATAGCATGTTCTAAAACTAATGATGCTACACATATAGCGGATTTATTTTTTAAAGAAATTGTGCGTTTACATGGATTACCTAGAACAATTGTTAGTGATAGGGATGTGAAGTTTCTAAGTCACTTTTGGAGAACCTTATGGAATAAGCTAGGTACAAAATTGTTGTTTTCCACCGTGGCACACCCCCAAACGGATGGACAAACCGAGGTAGTGAATCGAACTTTATCTACTTTGTTGAGAGCAATAATTTCTAAGAATTTAAAACAATGGGAAAATTGCTTGCCACATGTTGAGTTCGCTTACAATAGAGTTGTTCATTCTACTACTTCTTACTCACCATTTGAAATTGTGTATGGCTTTAACCCTCTTACACCGCTTGATTTATTACCGTTACCTTCTAATGAATTGGTTGATTTAAATGGAAAAAGAAAGGCTGAATTCGTAAGAGAATTACACTCGAAGGTTCGAGAAAACATTATACAAAAGAACGAGCACTATGCGCGACAAGCCAACAAGAGTAGAAAAGAAATCATTTTTGAACCCGGAGATTGGGTTTGGGTGCATCTACGAAAGGAGAGATTTGCGGAGCGGAGAAAGAATAAATTACAACCGCGAGGAGACGGTCCCTTCCAAAAAAAAAAAAAAAAAAAAAAAAAAAAAAAAAAAAAAAAAAAAAAAAAAAAAAAAAAAAAAAAAAAAAAAAAAAAAAAAAAAAAAAAAAAAAAAAAAAAAAAAAAAAAAAAAAAAAAAAAAAAAAAAAAAAAAAAAAAAAAAAAAAAAAAAAAAAAAAAAAAAAAAAAAAAAAAAAAAAAAAAAAAAAAAAAAAAAAAAAAAAAAAAAAAAAAAAAAAAAAAAAAAAAAAAAAAAAAAAAAAAAAAAAAAAAAAAAAAAAAAAAAAAAAAAAAAAAAAAAAAAAAAAAAAAAAAAAAAAAAAAAAAAAAAAAAAAAAAAAAAAAAAAAAAAAAAAAAAAAAAAAAAAAAAAAAAAAAAAAAAAAAAAAAAAAAAAAAAAAAAAAAAAAAAAAAAAAAAAAAAAAAAAAAAAAAAAAAAAAAAAAAAAAAAAAAAAAAAAAAAAAAAAAAAAAAAAAAAAAAAAAAAAAAAAAAAAAAAAAAAAAAAAAAAAAAAAAAAAAAAAAAAAAAAAAAAAAAAAAAAAAAAAAAAAAAAAAAAAAAAAAAAAAAAAAAAAAAAAAAAAAAAAAAAAAAAAAAAAAAAAAAAAAAAAAAAAAAAAAAAAAAAAAAAAAAAAAAAAAAAAAAAAAAAAAAAAAAAAAAAAAAAAAAAAAAAAAAAAAAAAAAAAAAAAAAAAAAAAAAAAAAAAAAAAAAAAAAAAAAAAAAAAAAAAAAAAAAAAAAAAAAAAAAAAAAAAAAAAAAAAAAAAAAAAAAAAAAAAAAAAAAAAAAAGAAAGGCTGAATTCGTAAGAGAATTACACTCGAAGGTTCGAGAAAACATTATACAAAAGAACGAGCACTATGCGCGACAAGCCAACAAGAGTAGAAAAGAAATCATTTTTGAACCCGGAGATTGGGTTTGGGTGCATCTACGAAAGGAGAGATTTGCGGAGCGGAGAAAGAATAAATTACAACCGCGAGGAGACGGTCCCTTCCAAGTGTTGGAACGCATCAATGACAATGCTATAAGATTGACTTACCGAGCGAATATGGTAATGTAAGCGCTACTTTTAATGTTAGTGACTTATCTTGTTTGATGCAGATTCGAGGACGAATCTTTTCGAAGAGGGAGGGAATGATGTAGTCAAAGGAGCACTAAGGACAATCAAGAAGCAATAGGGAGCCAAGATCCATTGAAGAATATAGGAGGACCAATGACGAGATCAAGACGAAGAAAATAAACAAAAGACTACAAATTTTAATCAAAGACATCCAAGAAAAGGAATCATCACAAATGGTGCAACGAGCAATAATATTACTAAGTGTTGATGAAGAGCAAGGACTGGAAAAGAAGCCCAAAACGAAGCCCAAAACGAAGTCTCAAAAATAAAGACTTCCCACATGGTCACCCAACATGGCACTACTCTAGCCCAAGAGTTTTAACTTCAAAGTTCTACAAGTGCCACACCATTGGGCTAGGCCCACAATCTGACTTAAACTCGAGACTCACGTTACTTAAACCTAAGTTCCGCGGCCACCATCCACTTGCACCACTTTCCAATTTTCCTTCTCTTATTTTGGAAACTTTCCTATTGTCTAATTAGGATATTTTGATTATTTCTAATTATGTTATTACCTTATAGTTTTATCCCTTTGCCTTATTTAAGGGAGGCTTGTAATAGATTTTAGGGACTTTTGAATGAATTGATTTTTATTAAGCTTTTGCTTTGAGGTGAGATCCTTATAATTCTCTTCTTGAGTTCTTGGATTAGAACTTGATCTTCTTCAAGTGTATTCTTGAAAAGATCGAACTTGATAGCTTAGGTTCAACCAACGAGTTTGGTTCGGGTCTAGCTACTTTTTCTGATACTTTGGTTCCATCGCTATCTATCGATTGGGGTCAAGTTCCTTCTTCTTATTCTTTTGAATCAATAAAGGCATTATTCCCTTTGAATTCCGTATTGCGTGTTGGGTCTAAGATCTCTAATATCTTAGGTTCATATCAAGCGGGGGCAGGAATCGTTACCTCGGGCCGAGGAAAGGAAAAGAGGAAAGATAGCCGACAGAGCAGAGCACACACAAGAGGAAAAACGAAAGAGGGAGGAGAAGAGTTGAAACACCAAGGCGAAATGAGAAGTGTTATCCAACTGGAGAGGGTAGAATTATCCCTAAGCTAGTTCAAAGGAAAAAGAACCTCGCACATAAGACAAAGCAGAAACTATCCAATGACGATATAGGACAGGCACAATTAATCAATATCCGGTCCTCACGAATAGCGTGCCTGGACGGGTCCAAGTTGCCACCTCGTCTCCGATACCAAAGCTCTGTACCATGTTATCAAGAGCACGGAAAACTAGGACTTTTGCGGAATTAAGATGTTTGGTAAACGCGGTGAATAGTACCATGAACCGTGCGCGGAGTCTGCGAACGCGTGCACCTTGTCATGACAGTTCGGGAAAAGTGCCCCTATGTTTGATTGGTTCGGGTATTTATGTTAGTTGTGAAACAGTGTCTGAACAGTGATGACTAGTGTGCCTATGTTTGATTGGGATTAGGGTATTGTTCTTGCATAGTATGGTATTTCGATTTTCGCCTTTTTTATTTGTTATTGCAGGGTTTACGTTCTTTGATTGGATTCGGTTGTTTGGTTGGTTTTGTTGATTTTGGTATTTGGGAATTATTGTTGGAATTAGGTTGTTTTGGTTGGACTATTTGGTGGATTCTGTTGATTTAGGGGATTACTATTGAATTGGTTGTTTTTGGTTCGGACGATTTGTTGAATTCTGTTGATTTGAAAATTATGTGGGGATTATGGATCATTCATGTTTAAGCAATTTCAAACAGTGTCCGTGCACACAACCCAGTATATCGACTGCCTCTCATAAAAGATTTGTCCTCGTCTGGTCATCAGTAATATTTACTCTCGTTATAGGTCTTGGATTCAATGTCGCTATAATATGCCTCCAAGTTTATCTTCTTTTGCTTTTTCTTATCCCTCAAATTCTATGTATCAATTAGGACTGCTGAGCCATCTCTGTGGCTCAGTCGTAGGTGGGGATTCTATTCGTTACATCCTTAGTCTCTTTCTGATGTTTATTACATTCATAATCTTACTTTCAATAATATGTATGTTAGTCAATCATGTAAGTTTGGATATTTAGTTCTCATTTACATCATCCCACTTGTTATACAAGATCCGCACCTCAGAAAGTGATTGGGACAGGCCGTAAGCAGCGGGGGACTCTATGTTTTTTGGATCAACTCCAAAGATTAGATGGTAAGCTTCTGCGTGGATTGTCCTTCTTTTCGTTTTTTGAAGCATTCGTCTCTAATTTTATTATGCATTCTCATTAGCTCAGGTTTCAACGTCTCATTGCAATTTGCGATGTTCTACAAGAGTATTAGGACATTTGACACTCATGACAGTAATGGTTGTAAACTGGCCAAATTTGTAAGCCCTTAACATTTTAGAAGAGTTTTTCTTCTTTTTTTGCTCCATTTGAATCTTGTTATTCTAATGTCTGGGGACCCTCTTCTATTTCAACAAAAGAGAGTTCAAGTATTATGTTTCGTTTGTCGATGATGCACGTTATACTTGGGGTTACCTTATGAATGTATGTATGATTATCGTACATTTTCACCCACTTTAGGGCTATTGTCAAAAACGCAAACTCAGTCCGTCACAAGTGTTTTACGTTGGATTTGAAAGGTGCAATAACACTTAACAATTTTTCTCATTTACTTGTTCTTGATGGAATATACATCAAATCTCATGTATGACACTTCTCAACCCAAATGGAATTCGGAAAGGAAACATCGGCATCTTGTTGAAACAGCCCGCTGTCCTTGTGTCAGCCAATTTTCCTATTGAGTTTTGAGGCGAAGTGATTCTTACCGCTATTCATGTGATAATAGGGGGAATTCAACATTTCATAATTCTAGTTTGTCTCCATTTGAAAGTTGTATGGGCATGCGTTCGGACTATTTTCCGTGTGAGTCTAGGGTGGTACTTGGTTATTCTTAGACCACACGATCGAGGTAAAAATTGTCCTCTCGGTCCCGTCCCTGTGTGTTTTTTTTTTTTGTTATGGTGTTGGTCAAAAGGGATATATATTGTGCTCTTGTTGTCAAAAATTGTACGTCTCTCGTTATGTTGGTTTTTTTTAGGAGTAATTCTCTTCTCTCATTCAGTAGTTCATATCATATGACTCAGTCAGATCTATTTGCAGGATCCTTTCGATTATTGACACGTAAGAGTGCTGCTACTAATCTAGACGATAGAGTCTGTACTTGGTTCCTGAGCCATTACTCATTCTCCCTATTCCTATGGACCATTCAGCGGGTTCTCCACTTTGTCATATCCACTCGACTCGTAATTCTACTAAACTACCTAATTTTGCTATCTTCCTATTCAGTTCTTCTGCTTCATTTGGTTCTGGTCCATCGCCCTTTTTGAGCTTTATCCTGTAGGAGGCTAATTCGTGACCCACTTAACAGGATGTTATGGCTGAAGGACAATTACTGCGCGTCATCAGACTCGTTCCTGAGATTTAGTACGTGCCATCCGCAAAAAGTTACAATCAGTTCTCGTTGGTACAGATGAAAAACTAAGTATGGGATCATGAACGATTACAAAGCCGACTGTTGCTAAGGGCTACTCCCAGGGAGGATGGCATGGATTATGAAGAAAGTTTGTCCATGTTGCAAGATGACGAATGTTCGCACTATGATGCGGTTGTCTTGTTCGTTGATGGAAAATATCTAAAGACTGTCAAGTAATGCCTTCTGAATGGGGATCTTCATGAAGAAGTCATATGATGCCCCCTCTGAGTCGCCTACAAATATGGTGAAGTTGTCGGCTTCATAAGACTCTTTATGGTCTTGAAACAAGCACTCGGCCTGATTTTGAGCAGTTCTCCACAGGATCACTTCACTTTGTTTTTCGTCTAGTCATCATGATAGATTGTTGTTAGGCATACGAGTGCAAGTTGTTATTTGTTATCCTGTATATAATAACATGATTATAACAGGTGATGATTGTGTGTTAATTGCATGTTTAAAACCTTGAGTTGCGCAGTAGTTTGCATGAAATACTTGAGTTTGATACGTTACTTTCTGGGCATTGAGGGTTCATTTATCCAAAAGATTATCGTTATCTCAGTCAAATGTACATATCTGATCCGTTTGAGGTGCACGTCTCACTGGACAACAGGATTGTGGATCTTTCTTCCTTGAGACTCATGGATAGTACTCTCTGTCGGAGGTCTTTTTTTGTGTATCTCGATTTATATGTATGTGGTTGGGAACTTGATTATCTTACTATAACTTGTCCAGATATTGTGAATGATTGTTTCTGTGGTAGTAAGATTATTATGTTCCTAGTACTGTTCATTGGATGTTGTTCTTAGGTAGTCTCCGGTATCTTCGCAGCACTCAATTGCAAATTTTTGTACCTACTATGTTATATCTCGAGCTACGTGCATACTATGGATGATTGGGCTGATGATCCTATCGATGTAAGTCCACAATGTATTATGTATTTTTTCTGGTGATTAATTATTTCGTGGAAGGGATGAAACAAGATATGTATTTTTAGTCTTCTCTGAAGCTGAGTATCGGTCATGGCTTCGACTACTTGTTAAATTTTTGCAAACCAAACCTATAAGAGTGATTGGTATGGCAACGCCATCACTGCAGCTTGACAACATTATCTTGCATTTTGTCATTTCGTCTTTGCAGATGTTTATTGTTTACAAGGTACATTGGACTCGCGATTCCGTTTTTTGTCTGACAAACTTTAATTTTTTAGCGGTGCGCATCGTGAGTTTACGATAGATATAGAGATATTAGTATTATAAGAATGTCCTGAAAATAATTTTATTTTTTATATTCGTTTGTTTACTTTATTTAATATAAATTTCTTTACGTCAAAAAACAAAAACAAAAAACAAAACAAAACCAGGAGGAGGAGGGTAAGAGCAATTTTTTTTTTGGGTTTTCGTGTCTTCCAAGAAAGGGTAAGAACGAAGAGACCACGGTAAAGCTTGTGTACCCATGGCGGCGAAACGAGAATTTCAAGTCCGACGTGTAAAAACAAATGGAAAGGAAAACACTGCGGGTAAGTGGAAGAGCTCCGAAGAAACCAAGGACAAAAATGATGCATTCTCAATCGTCTATATTGGCAGTCCAATCTGTCCGGCTCTTGCTTGTGTTCCAATTAATTTGTAAATAAAGGTGTGTAGTATTAATTGGATTAAATGCAAAAAAAAACTTCAAGTATAGAAAAGCGCAAAAAAAGCTTAAAATTTCAAAAGTGTAAAATAAAGTTTGCGGGACCGTTGACCCCCCGCGGAGGATGCAGCGGTCACCCGACCCATTAAGGCGGGTACCCGATCCGTTTGGTGACACTAAAATTATTTTTTTAAAAAATACTAAACGTAAGCCAATTTATAAAATTTTACACATATTCTCCATATTATGAAAAGTAATCTGAAATTTTGTATTTTCAAAACTTGTACGAGTTATTGTAATTTTATTTAAATATTTTATAAACAATTATAATAAATCATGCAAGTGTTAGAAAAATTCCCAAAAAATTTTAGAGTCTTTTCGCATGTTAAAGACAAATGAGTAAAAATTGCAAGGAATTTAATTAACACTGCATTAATTGAAACACTATCAAACCGATATAATTACTTGACATTTTTACTACATGTTGTCTTTAAATGAGTAAAATAATCTAAAATTTTTTGTGATTTTCTAACACTTGCATGATTTATTATATTATTTTATAAAAATAATAAATAAAATTACAATAATGTACAAGTGTTAGAAAAATAACGAAAAATTTCAGATGATCTTTTCCTGATATGGAGAAGAACATGTGATAAAAATTTTTAACTAAATGGCCATATAGTTTAGTATTTTTTTTTAAATAATTTAGTGTTAACTAAATACGGACAAGTGTACCCGACTTTAATGGGGGGGTGACCGCTGCACCGCCGCGGGGGGGTTAGCGGTCACCGCAAAGCGTTATTTTACACTGTTGAAACTTTAAACTTGTTTTTAACTTTTTCAATAATGAAGTTTTTTTGCATTTAATCCTAGTAATTAACTTGCTATCATCCTGGTCGATGGTAAATTGGTGGAACCCACGAAATGAACGTTGACATAATGGACCATGTTCGGGTTGAAATGGAAGCTAGGGCGTAGTTAGGGTGTACTGGAAGGCTAGAGGCATAGGACAATACTCAACCTGATTTTACACAGGAGGTACCTTACAACGTTCAGTATAATAAATCATTGAATAGATCAAAATGCTGAAGAAATGAGTGTAATCTAAATTAACAAGGTCAGGCCAGAACTATTTGCAATGTCAGTTCAGTTTGTACTGTCTGAGTGAATTACCTTGTTTTTGTGATTAATATTGAAAATTGGATTTTGACATGATTTTCAAAGTTTTGTGCATAGATGACTAGATTTTTTCCCTACTGCTAAAAATGCCGCTGTTGGTTTAGTAGGAAGAAGTATTTTTGTATGATAGGTCAATGAGTTTATATTGGTAGAAGCGTGCAGCATTTAACGACAGACGGATTCTAATGTCAAGCCGTGGCAATCTGTATCCAAAGCCCCAGACACTATCGTGGCATGCAAATAGGCGTCACGTATATTTCACGATATTCTCACAACACGGTTTTAATGAGGATACAAGACCTGTGAGTGAGGACTGTAACGCTCGGGCGGGGAAGCCAGGGTAGTTACAACCATTGCTTGATAGAAGAAGAAAAACATTCGAGTTATATGCTGGTACCTTGGTGAAGCACTAACTCATCGGTTCTTTTATCTATACCCCATATTGTTACTTCTAATAGAGTTAAGAAAACAAAAACGGTCCAGCACCATTATTGCCTGCTTTTTGTTGAGTTCGATTTGGTTTATATATTACCTAGACATTAATGCTAGATATAACATATTTGTAACTTTTTAAAACAGGTC
>CM039515.1:45239151-45251139 GCA_022432975.1 Begonia masoniana | reverse complement strand
ATGATGACAAAGAACAGGTGGTCGGGACGGTGCTGTGGCGACGGGGGTGTTTTGGCTTGAAGATCGAGGTTGTGAGTGATGGATGTCGAATGGATGTGAGTTGGTCTATTGGTTAATAGGTCTACGCGTAGATTGTTTATGAAAGTATGAAAATATTTAAGTATGAGATGAGAGTTATATGTATATGTAAGAATGTGAGGATGCAAGTAGGAAAAATGTGACATGTGTGAGATCGATTAGTGTTGATAGGAAAATGTATGAAAGTAGGATTTTTGATGTTCAGGATGTGGTGTAGAACGTCGAAAATGTGTAGTCTTATTTTGGAGATCATACGGAAAGGTTTGGGGTAATTTGAACTGTTGGTATTTTAAAACAGGTAAGATACGATCGATTTTAGAGCGATCCACGCAGTTTGTTTTCTTGAAAGTCAGGTTATAGTAGTGTTTGTTTAACTGATTTTACTTAATTGTGTTAAATGTTTTAGTTGTTTGAATTATTAAGAGTTTTGAGTCTAGTTTAAATGTTTTAAAGTCAAAAGTGTTTTTCGCTCAAAGTGATGTTTAAGTCAAAGTTAGTTTCTTTAAAGTTTAAGTAAAAACGAATGAAAAAGTAGATGAGAAAAGCGAGTGTAGGGTAAATGATTTGTCACGGGAAGTTCCGTGGGCCTGATCGGGTTGGGGGTCGTCACAAATAGATTGACATAGGTCGGTGTTCAGCGGCCTCAATCTCCATGTTCTCGCAACGATCTCCGCATAGGGCACATTTCATATCCTGATATGATAAGACTTTCTCAGAATCTCTTGACCAAGCCCTTGACATTAAACTACGCACTGGTCCGTGATCAGTGACCTGTCGTGGTCGAAACGAGATAGGCCTCAAACTTTCTAACCTACTTGTAACGAACAGCTTGTCCAATTGCCATAAACTCCATCACATTTCGCTGCCTGTACGGTACGGTGAAATCGTATCATAAAACATGGCCTTGAACAGCCCTAACTCATACTGTAACATCTGTGGTTGCCTGATAGTAGACTACACCAAAAGGGGCATCTAGAGCCACCGTGATAGCGACAAGCGAGGACTTTTTCCTCCTCTACATAGCATAGGCCAGCATGTCCGCCATGGTTCGAATCTCCCCCTCGGCTCAAAGACGGATCCAAAGAATTGGTCCAATTGAACACCGAGGTTGTAGTTTGAAACTTAGCCATTCTCGGTTACTAGAAGTTGCTACCTCCGAGGGTTCTATTGCATTGCATGGTTTATCAGCGTATCAAGCTGTTGAGACTGCCTTTCCATATGCTGAGATTGTCTTTCTAAGTGTTGGGATTTTGAGCTATAAACTCTCTCAACTGATTTATAGTGTCCTCTTGTCGTCTCATCATTTTCCCGAGGAAGCACCATTATAAACCTTATAAAGTTAGAAGCAATAACTCTAAGAAACAAAAAAGAAACCTAAAAAACACAGACTTACGTGAAGAAGCAGTCCATGATGGCCTGCACGTTCGAGCAGTCTACAAAACTGATTTTAAAAACGGGACTCTGATACCAGAACTGTAACGACCCTAATTTCCCAAACACTATTCCTAAAAGGAAATAAAATTTAAACTTTTATTTATTCTTTTCATCTACTCATTAAAGATAGTTAAATTCTCTTAGGTTTCCTGAAATGAACTAAGTCGACTCTTTCCTATTAGTTTCATTGAAGGACTATGTTTCGTCTCGGTTTTTATCAATTTACACATTTAGTAGACGTTATAACAGACAGTTGAATAACAGAAACAGAAGACAACGTGGATGACGGAGCAGAATACAGTGTGGAACGACGGAAACAGAAGACATTTGGGGACACGGAGAACAGAAGACAGTGTGGACGTTTGACAATAATAGGCTTGTTGGACACATGATTAACAGAAAGAATGGACAACAAAATAAAAGACGTGAAATATAGACAGCGTGACGACTAAAACAGAAGACAGTGTTGACAACTACTTTCTCTTCCAGAATACTTAACTGGACGTTATCGTCCCACGGACCACCTGACTTTTATCATCCACAGTTCCACGTGCGACTTCTATTAGATACCACTTTGGAGTATTACTTTCTTCTCCAAATACGTAACTGGCTTTCGTCCACGGACTTGGACGATGACTTTCTTTGGCCAGAATACTTAAACTGGACTTTTAATCGTCGGATGGCCTTTGGACGATGACTTTCTATAGAATACTTAACTAAACTTAAAGAATCTCGACTCTAAACCATGCATTACCCGATCGATCGCCCCCTTTCCTGCGATCGTCGGATAGCTCTCTAGATTCCTTGTCCGAGAGCGGCCTTCATCACATGTCCCTGCACTTGTGCACATTTTCTGTATAATCATCCTCAAACGTTCCTCAAACCTAAGACAATCAAACCGACTCAAATAACCATCTATTTCTAAATTTCCCACACATGCATAACAGAAACATAATAACCCTTAAAGAAACATCTATCCGTAAAACAACTTCCAAAACATCATAACATCTTATACATTATCAATCCAGTTGCCAGGATCCTAAAATGAGTTTTTATACCAATTCTATACTCACCTTACACCCCTAAACGTACCCATTTTACCCGTATAAATTTTTTCATTTTCTTTTATACTAGCGTTGATGCGACACAATTTAAAATCAATTGCGTAAAACATTAAAAACAATTAAACATTATGAACCTATACTTAAAACTATATTAAATTCAATTTACAATTAAAATAAAGGAGGGCAGAGTTACCATTTGGCGCTGCTCAGGGGGAGAACGACTGATCTCGGCAGCGATCATCACCACAATCGATCCTGGGCACATTCGCTGCTCAGGGGCTCTCTGTCGCTGCCGATCGCTGCCCAGCGCCCGATCGCTGGCAGCGCTGCTGCACGCGTCGGTCGCTGCACCTTCGGACTTTTCAGAGCGCAGCGACCTACACAGAAACCTCCAATTTTTACTCTCTGACTACGATCCAGAGAGCTTTCTCCTTCATCTCATCCCCCTGCACCACCCAACACATTTGTACATTTTTCCTTACATCAGTCAAACATCGTCTTCTTTCTCATTCTTTCCCTCTCGAATCAACTACCTAAACGTACGCAATACTCTCATAAAAATAAATCACGTGGATCCATTTAACACCAAACACTTCCCTATTTTCAGTCACAAACATTCATGAATACATTTCAAAACATCCAACATAATCTATCAAACTATCAATTCCAACACCTATTATGTCTATCTGTACAATTCATATGTCCCCCACACATATACCTACCTCCCCACGGGTCAAAGCGCACCGCTGCCCAGCGCACTCCCACGCCTCTTCTTAACCACTCATCCTCGGTGGAGGGATCCAATCTCACCTGTGTAGCTGTCACCTACACCATACACTAAGTCCGTGAGCTTAAGGCTCAGTAAGTCTACGTTAATGCACTGCATGCTATGCTTGGCCGTTTGTTAAAAACATGCTTCTTACCTTTTCGCTTTCATTTCATTTCATTACATTACAGATCGTCACCGTGGGCCTCACTCTCGCTCGATAGACGGCACATCCACGATTGGATAGACCTTCTTATCTAACCGGGGAAAACATGCTCCCCCAGCCCCTGTCTGAATCACCGCCACCCGCCTTGACCAATTACATTCATTCATATCATTTCTTTAACCTTTTCCTTTTCTGAAACATGCGTAGAAATTCCTTTTTCGTCTTTTCAGAAAAATGATGCGTGAACATGATAATACATAACATATAAACATGAACATATAAACCATCATAAACGTACATCAGACACTCAACCAACCTACAAAAGACTAACCCTAACTACCCGACCAAAGCCTTTAAACAAACAATTTCCTCCAATTCCCTCGAACAACAAATATGTATGGTGTAGGCCAATCGGGCCAAACAAGTCATGAGACCTTACCTGACGTCCGTTGAAATGCTAGCTCCGTCCACGAGCTTCCGTTCACCTACTGGCATTCACACAATTTTCGTTAAAAATGCTTGAACCGTGAACGTCCAAATACTAAAGTCCTAACAAAGAAATTCTTCTAAAGCTATATTAATTAATCGCATTCTAATAACCATTCTCACTCGATTCTACGAAACATCCAATAACGGCTTTTTTTCAAAAAACCCGAAATTCATTAATTTAACATTCTTACAACATTAGTTAAACTTCGGCCAATATCACTTAATACCATCCTTTATATCTATAAACTAGATAAACCCTAGTTACTCTCGCACTTTAAATCGCGTTTTTAACAAAACCCAAACGAAAACCCTAACCGTATAACTTCGATAAAATTGAAAACTAACGTCCAAAAGCTGTAGAATCTTACCTAGGACGTTGATCGAGGAGAAAAACGTGAAGAGCGGAGATCGATCGGAGGACAACGGACGTCGGAACGGAGGAGTCGTCGCGTTCGTGAGGAGAAAATCGCCAGAGGCTTCTCTGGTTCACGGATCAGAGAGGAAATGAGGAGGAGAGAAAAGAAATCACTTTTTATTCTTAGATTGCAAATTTTCCCTTTTTTGCCCTTTTTATACTTATTTTCTAATTTGTTTCGTCCTTTATTTCTTAATTAGCTATCTATTCGGTTTCACCAAATCTCCTTATTTTCAATAAGCCCAACTATTATTCGGGATTTTTAAACTATCCGTACGCAATTCGACCTCGTTACCTATTTTACTAAAAGCCTTATATTACGAGAAGCCGAATTCCTCGAAACTAAGCATTATTGCTCCGGAAATTCTTGTAAATGTCCTTAAATCCATATTATAATTAGGATCCCCACGAACCTTCCATTTGTAAACAGGCTTAATTGACATATTACAAAAATGTCATTTAATATAAAATAAAATTCCAGAAAGCTGGATATTACACCCGCCCTTTAACTCGACATAACCCAATCTCCAATTACTTAACTATACTCCCACATGTCAATTAGGCTCGTGACTGCATAGCACACGTCCCACAGTCCATTCTCCATCACTTAACGTCATACTTCGGTGGAGGAATGTCATCCTCACCTGTTTTGCAAAATCACCTACACCATAAGACAATATCGAGCTAAAGGCCTCATAAGCTTCGTAATGCAAATTCATGCTATGCATATGGGGGTTCATAAATCATGCAGAACTTTTTCCAGAGTTTTCATTACAGAACAGATTGTTTTATAGAACATAATGTCACTGAGGTCTAAACCTCACCAAATGGAAAGGCAACGTCTGCGTTAGACAGCCTTTGCCATCTAAAATTCTTACCGTGGAAAACATGCTTCCCAGCGTAACAGCCCTGGCTGAAACCTCTCCCCGTCATGATAGATTACGTTACATTCTTACAGATTTTGTACTGTTTGATTCTTTAATGTTTCTTTTCTCAAATAATGCAGAAACTCCATTTTCATGCGAATTGAAGACGTGATTCATGTCGAGAAAGCATGTACAGAAAAGGCATAATTTAAAATAACAACGTGGTGTACCAGCCGGCGATAAACATGACCTATTAAAAAAACAACTTATCCCTAACTACCCAACCAAAGCAATTAACAAACAACACCCCAACTCCTCAAACGCAACTTGACATACTGTGGCCCAATCGGCCACGTAATTCACCGAGAACTACCTCTTATCCTGAGCATTCCAATACTCGCTTGAGCCTTGTACCTTGGAGCTTCAAAGATGGGAGGAAATGAAGTCAAATTGAGGGAGAGAGACATTCGTGGGGAAGGATGGGAGGGTTCTCTCGGCGATGCAAGAAAACAAGGGGAGTATGAATGAAAGTGTTTTCCGTAAAGGATAGAAGAAGCAAGGAAAACAGCTTCTTCACAAGCTTTGCCACTGGCTGCAAATTCTCAGTGGAGGCTCCCACCCACCCACTTTCACTTCCTAGTTTGCCCCTCCATTTGTTTTTTAACCTAATATTTTTTTGGGTTGAACTTCCGTTTATTTTTCTTATCTTCTCTTTTAATATGTCCATTAATATATATCACACAAAGTCATAATTCAAAGTTCTAGATATTACAAGTTCACTGTGTAGTTTTTGTTGTATTTCGCGGTTACTAATCTACTATATGTATAGTCTGCCCTCCTTCGCCACTCCACTAGTTGGCTCGGCTTCCGTTCTAGAACTACTACGCCCCTCTCTAGGCTTCACTATCGCCTCCCCGCTGGTAAATGTGATCGCTTCTTTATGTATTGGTCGGCCTTGGCTCTTCACCAGATGCTACTAGTCCGCTGCCCAAATGCCTCCTTCCTTGCGCCAACGTACGCTAGTGGTAGAGTAAACAAGCACTTTGCTTGCATTCTAGAAGCGAGATCTTCTCACTCTTCCTGTCAACTGAAATGGATGTGAATTCTCGTGTCTTCAAATTCTCTTCAGTCTGTTAGATATGTCATTGAACAAAATTTTCTGTTTCTGTTTCCTTTTTGGTAAGATATTACCGGATGAGCGGCATGACTCAACAAGGAAGCCTTCCTCCTCCGGGAAGAACTATTTTTTTTATTGTTTCTTTGGTGAGATAAAGAGTCCTTAATCAAAGAGAAGGAACAAAAGAGAGATGTTTGTTGTCATGTTGTGAAAATTCAGAATCCGCCCCCTATAGCTACACTCCCCTTGTTTTCGCTTATGCGAGGACTATAAAGGGGAAGATCGGAGTAGAGCAATTGTGTGTGGTAAGAAGCCGAAGCGCAGGGGGGGGTGACAGAGGAGTGCTCGTACAGTGCAAGAAAGTATGATCAAACCGTTGATTGTTGGAATCTGAATTCCTCTATATTCTAAATGTCTGCTTTCATAGGATCATTACGATCTGCAGCTAAAATGGTCCCTTATGAATCTCTATTGTCTTATTTCTTATTGTGCGCCTTGTTAGCGCTTTTGGACCTATGCAGGAAATCACTCGATGGTTCCCCCTCTCCAACCTGGGAATGGACCTTTAGGTAACCGCAGCATGGGGAATGTCCGCGTCTCGTCGCAAGGCTTCTTTTGAGTTGGGGTCATAGATTGGTCAGCTTTAATGTCGTCAAGGCTGGGGCACAGGGTCCCTGGTACTATCAAGGGCTGAAGAGGGGATACAATAGCCGAAATCCACTCCCGGTCTAGAACAAAGAGCAACACTTCAAAAAGCGAGACAGGGATCACCGCAAGGAATGGATGAGTGGCAAATGAGGAGGAAAGAACCATGCTTTCAGAGAAGTGGCAGTCGAAATCTTATATGAATTGCGAGAATCTGACTAATCCATGCCTATACTTTATCGGCTCTTCCCAAATGGGTGGGGCAAGCTTTATGGTTGTTTAAGTAGATGGGTTATAATCGACCATACATGTACTCCGGGTATACACCAGGGCAACATGTCGATCAGACGATGATCCCCCCTTTTTCATTTCGTGGAAGTCCCAGGCAGAAGAAAGGGCTGTGGTGATAGTGTGTATTGAGAAGAAAGGCACTGAATGTTCCTAGTTCATCATTTTTACTGTAGGGTCAAGCTGGTATAGATGAAATAAAGGCAGGCCGCCTGAATAGGACCTAAGTCTCTTAATATGTTGCAAAGCGGAATAGGAAAAGGTGCGCAAGTTGACTGATCGTTTTGAGCCCTTTTTGGTAATCGAATCTAAAGGCTCCCGGTGCTACATAATTTAGAGCCAATGCAGATGAACGGATGGACGGACCTTTATTTAGAGACTGCTGAATTGGTCCACTATTGGGCTAGGATGAATGGCCAACCCACTGCATCATACAACACCATCCAGCCTCTTCAAGAAAGCTTTTCGTGGTAGAGCGCTGCCTATTCACCGAATTATGCGATTTATATGAACCATTCCCTTTGTTTTCATCATTGATACTAAGCGTATGTCTGCTAACCCCGCTAAGGCCTTTCTCGCTTTAACACCATCTTTTTGATTCTATTAATCACTTTCACTGGTACACTCACCTTTTGAGGCTCTTTCCCTCCCTTGAAAATCCTACTTCTAAGAAAAGAATCAACTTCTTCTATCCACTAGAGCCTCCTTGCTTTTGTGCTCTTTCTTAGAGCCCATTGTGACTCAAGTCTCTAGAATGGTTATTAAGGTAAGGACTTCACAAGGTAGATTCACTTTACGCGAATTGATTGTGATTGTCTTTCCGTCTGGTTAATTGAATCATCTTTCCCTCATTTGTGTAGCGGAGAACCTTCTTCAAATCCTCTACATCGCGAAGGCAAATGAATGGAGAGTGAAGTAGCTTATCATCATTAAGGCTTTAGAAGAGTCTGATCACTTCTGAGTCCACTTCAGCTCATTAGGCAAATAGGCATAAGTCATTGAACGTGCCTAAGGTGGTAAGCCCACTCCATTTTCTTTCGCTTATGTGGGTTCAACTACCCCCCCTTTTTGATTGATTGTGGTCCTTCTTCTTTCTCCATCGGTTTTTAGGGATCACATTAGGGGTAGCTTCACTGCTGCTCGTATTCTATTTCCACTGCCTAGGCCGAGAGTGTAAAGACCCTTACCTTCCTAATTTTTCGGTAGTATTTTTATCTTGTAACTTCGTAACCGTTGGATGGAATTTAATGTAAGACTAAATCATTAAAATCGTTCGAAAAACTATTTTAAAAACCATTTGAATAAAACATAAAACAGTTATGAACATTAAATAAACTTAATAACAAACAATCGTTGGATGGCGGACATCGTCCCAAAAACCTACAAGGGCGATTCGATCGCCCCATTACCAGCAATCGATTCACCATAAACGAAATTAGAGGGTCACTCGATGCCTCTCCACTGGCTATCGATCGCGCCGCGATCAGTACAGCCGAGCGATCGCCCCATGATCGCTCGGCAACCTCCCTGGAAATTTGAAATTCCAGAGAGTTTGTCTCTCACCTTCTTTCTTTCCTTCTTCTCCCTACATAACTTTCTTACCACACATACTCGTTAAACATTTCCACCGCATCCTTCATACTTCACTTGTTTCACATTTCGTCAATACATCAACCCCGCAGCATACTTTGAACGTATTTAAAATGTAATAAAATTTCGTAAAAACGAACGGCATGGATAAGTTTAAACAAACATTTCCTGTTTCACATCCCGAGCAGTTCCAGTAAGTTTCCAAAAATACTTCCCAAAAGCGGTTTTAAAATAGGTTCCAAAACGTCGAAACTAACTTATCAACTAACCGATTCCAACCTCCTAATATTTCAACTGCCAATTTAATCACTATCCTTCCCCAAATAACCTACAGACGCCCCACGGGTCAAAGCGCACGATGCCCAGCACACTCCCACGGGCGCATCGTTTCTTCAACTGATCATTTCCCTCGGGTGGAGGAACTTTGTCCTCACCTGTATCTAATCATCTACACTATACAGACAACTATGAGCTAAAGGCTCCAGCAAGTTCATAAATGTAGTAAATCATGCTGTGCATATAAGTTCGAATCATGCACATTTCTTATCATATGTCGCAGACAGATTCTCGAGATCTCAGCTCGCTAATGGGAGAGCACATCCGGTGGTCGTACCGAGGGGGGGGGGGTACACGCTCCAATCCTTCGACAGCCTTACTGACCCACCTCCATAACAGATTAAACTAGATTCATTTCGTTATAGCGATGTGGTATTGTGACAAGCCCCTTTGACCTTCACAATAGATCAATAGCCCCCTGCGGGGCACATTAATTTGCGTGACAACGATTAATGCGTAAATTCATTTTTTATGCGTAATTGGGAAAACCATGATGCATGACCAATTAAGTGGTGAATGTAAACATACATATAAAACCACGAGGACAATAAAATTTATCGATAAAAGAACTATCCTAACTACCTAACCAAAACATTTAAACAAACAGTTCACCAATGACCTCGACGCACCTGCGCGTACGGTGTAGGCCAACGCCATAGTGAAGCACGAGAACTGTACCTCGCCGTACGTTTGCAAATTCTAGCTCCATCCACGAGCGTTGTTCACATAAGCCAAATTCATAACATTGTCGTTAAATCGAGCTTAAACCCGTTTAAAGCCAAATAAATGAAACGTAACCTAAAGAAATTTCACCTAAAAAATCTAATTTAATCCTCTCGGACGCATTTCACGGCAACTCAGCGCACCAATAACCAAGGCTCCATTGAATGGAGATTTCACAAAGCTTCAAACCCGACTTTTCAACCCAAACTTCAAATACACCCTATATTTCTCAACGAACCTATTAACTCGTCATTATACTCATAATAAGAACCTATCAATTTCAAACCCTAAATCACGTTTTCACCAAAACCTAACGGAACCCTAACATTTTTAACTCTCTGAAAATCAAACATAAACCTTCTGCACTATAGCATTCATACCTAGGTTGGGGATTGGAGAGAAGAAAACATGAAGAGGGAGGTTGATCCGGAGAAGGAATCGTTTGCAAGAGAGGAGAGAACCCCGCGGGAGAGGAGGAAAAGTCATCGAAGAGGAAGAGGAAGGAGAAAATTCAGAATTTCGTGAAGTTTTCTTGAGAAGAGAGTTGTGATTTTTAATTTAAATTTACTCGGCAATACCTTTTGCCTCCATTGTGTTTATAGTAATTTGCCTCGTTCGTTAATTAGCTAACGATTCGATTTCCCAACGTCCTTGAGTTCACCAATAACTCCAACGTATTACTCAGGGTTCCTTAAAACGTAGTATGCAAAACGGACCTCGTGTACTATTTATTAAAAAGTATTTATTTTTTTTTTATTACGACAAACTTAATTCTCGTAATTTTAGTGTTACAAACTCCTACAAATCTCGAATTTTTCTAAAATCCTTATTAATTTTAGGATTCTAATAATTCTTTCTGTGTAAACGGAAGTTAATCTGACATATTTACAAAAAATTGTAAGAAAGGGTGTTACATTCCATCCACCAATTAAAATTGGCCTCAAAATTTTGATTCGACAAACAACTCAGGATATTTAGACAGCATATCCTGCTGTCACTCCAAGTAGTTCTTCACGTTGGTTCGCCATCAAGACTTTGACACGCGGATCTCTTTGTTGCGTACACACTTCTGGAAGACTCCAAAATGTACGGCTTCCACATAAGTCAAGGTAGGTGTAGCTCGATTCTCTTGCCTACACAATATGCGAGGATCGCGCAAAACACCTTTTTTTTTTTTTTTTTTTTCTCGAGCATAGACACGGGAAATACGTTGCGTCCAGAACTGCAATTATCTTTAGTACAATTAACTCAACTTTCGGTATGAACATTGGCAAAAGTTAATCCCATCAAGTGTCTGTTTGTATAATGTCTACATCTATGATCGTGAAGACTATGCTAAAGATCCTAACTGAATTAGATATTTTCGTAATTATTTCATACACTATCAGGATAAAGTTTTCTATCGGGTATAACATCTCCACCTTAGATGACAATGATGTATTGGTTGAATTAAGATAAAGTTGATTTTTATAACGATAACGATTTTGTCGTTGTCCTGCCATGAGTCTGTAGATGATTTTGGAAGCTATAATGAACATAAATTCCAGTAAATTTGTTACTAGTTGAAAAAGTTTTAAGGTAGTGTTATTTGAATCTTACCTACAAGCAAGGTAAATAAGGAGGCTCTTATTATATGTTGAGGTAATAATGTTAATTAATTGGTAGTATATTACCGAAATACTGCGTTTAGTTAAACGAGTATTTCATTGAACTTTTTGTATTGATTAATTTTTTTTCCCTGCCGAACCTATTTAACAAAAGTTGTTCGTTACTCCAAGCGTTGATAATTAGTTACTTGTAGAATATCAATTTTATATATTTAATTGTACTTTTATTATTCTAAAATATAACAATATAACACTCGTAGGTAGCGTTTTCTGATTAAAGTTCATATTTGCAATAGAGAGCGGAGGTTGTCCACCGGGATTTAATTTTTTAGATTTTTCATAGTTTGAAGTTTATTTTGTTATGGTTAATACTTTAATTGTTTAAAAAAAAAAAATCAATACTT
>CM039515.1:45201190-45230903 GCA_022432975.1 Begonia masoniana | reverse complement strand
AAAGCACCTTGAGCGCTTACATCCATTTTTCAATTTGGGTTTTGATGTCCACTTAGATAACGAATAATGATATGAGATTATCTCTTTCCGTTCTCAAGATCACACTTTCGTCGATATGTCGGCCAAATCTCTGACCTTCTTTGTAATCTGACAAGATATTAATTTATATTCTGTACGAAAAGCAATACTTTTTGTAGGAACACAATATATAAGTGAAGAGATCAACTCGTGTCTGTGTAGAACCGAGTAAATGCTCAGGCCAGAAAAATTGCACCAACCTGTAAAATCTAATATTTGGATTCAACCCAACAGCAACCTTCCCTCTAATTTTAATATCAGACAAAATTTTATCAAGTCCTGATTTCCATATCGTCTCTGCCAGAATAGGATCAATAAGAGAGATTCGATCGTTATCTCTATAGGCTTCGCCTTTAACTGGACCAAGACTCCCCTGATGAACAAACCGCTTAATTCTGCAGCTTTTATGAATGCCCTTGACTCAGAAGATGTGAAGAAATTCTGGACCTACAGAGCCCATAAACACCTGATTAACTTGGCAGATACTGATGACTACTTTCTAAAATTAAGTTGCTTTTTACACCATGCTTGAAAAACATCACAAATAGGAAAGTACATATAAATCAAGTTTGATGGACAAGTGACACATCTTATACAAACTTGTAAACTATAAATTACACGCCGAATTCAAACGTCCTAATCAACACAAACTAAATCAATCGTCTTATACTTTTGTGTGAGATGAATATGTCAAAATTTAAATCAATTTAAAGATGCCTCCCCCTCAAACCCCGCCGCATAGATGCATATTACTTATACTGGGTCGATTCTTATCGACCTCAGTCCCGGAAACTTCATCACCGCAAAGAATAATTATGTGTGGAATCCAGAAAAGGACATCAAAAACTTTTCTTAAGCATAAAGCGGGATTTTAGCTGAAATTAGATCAATTCCACTGAAATTTCAGCAAACAGAAATTCAGTTTCTTGGTAACCCATCAAAAGTTTTTAAGATTTACGTTACAAGTTTATAAAGACGGGACATTTACCAATCCTTCAATCAAGTCTTCGAGAAGATTTAAACAGATAATTACTAAATCTCTTACACAGATGCAGAAAAACTCTATGCAAATGATAAGGTACTTAGATTATTTGACAAAGAAGTATTTATTTGACCTGCAACTCTCTAAAATGAACTACTGGAAATGCCTAAACCAAAAAAGCTCCCCATTGATGATAAAAGTGTCGAAAAAATCCCAGAACAATGAAAATTTTCGCAGTCAAAATAGAGATGTAGAGCAAATGAATCAAACCAGGAATTCTTACAGTAAACAGATCGAAGTCTTTCAAGCGAGTGACTGACAGAGTTTGTTTGGGTTTAATTGTTGGCCACTGTATCGCAGCAGTCGTCGTCTTCCCAGAATTCACATCTCTCCTCCCTGCCATTTTCCTTTTCCTCCCCTGTCCTTCTGCCATGAGAGGACGAGGAAACGGCCGTCTTTCTCGACAAATCCAGCTCAATTAATCTGGTTCTTGGGCTGGAGAGCTCTACATTCCCTTGTGGGCCAAGTTTATTATTGATTAACATGATACTCCATTTCTACTTTATTAATGGAATAATTAACCAAAAAAAAAAAAAAAAAAAATCTTAACATGTATAGCCATTAACAAATTCATTTTTAAACTATTTTCGTTAACAAACTTACTTTTAAAATATACTTAGTTAACAAAATAATCCATGGTGAGCTCTTGCTCTTGCTCTTGACGAGCGGCTTCACTCTCCAAGATTTTTCGCTAAAAATTTTGTCGTGCGACGGGCTATTGTTCTTTGAGAGCGTGATCCCACGATGGGCTCCCGCTCTTAGAGAACGGGATCCCAATCCAAAAAAAAAAAAATGGTGGGCCACCCTACGAGAGCAAGCTTTTGCTCTAAGAAACAAAATAAGGAACAAGAATATGTCATTTGTCATTTGAGAGCGGGATCCCGCTGTTCCTCTTCCTTCTTCCTCTACTTCTTCCATTAATTGCTTTTTCATGCAAAGCTGACAAATTCCCCTCATGATAAGGTATGGTTTTCTAAGGCCCTCATGATAATCACTAACTTGGCGAAACAATATTTTAGTTTTTTCTTTTCTTTTCTTTATTCAAAACGATAGACCAAGAAAACAACCTTTTATGTTGCCCTAATTTTTCTTTTTGTCGATAGAGGCTTATAATATTTCGTTGGAGTATTAAAATAAAGAAGGAAAATGAGGTGGAGGAACAACAGGAGCACACTCTCGAAGGGTGGGGTCCCGGTCCTTATTTTTTTCTTTGGAGCAGGATCCCGCTCATCAAGAGCGGGAGCTCATAAGAGGTTATTTTATTAACGGAGTATAGTTTAAAAGCAAGTTTGTTAACAAAAATAATTTAAGAGTGAATTTGTTAATGATCTCGTAGTTGAAGGTTTTTTTAATTAATTACTCTTATTAATTTTATAACCTAACACATTATTTATTAATTAGTAAAATTAAAATGATTATTTACAAATAATTAAAATAATAAATTACTTGACTCAATGAATGAATGATGTGTAAAAATATAATAAGTATGTAATATTACATTGTAAAATTATTTTTATAAATGTATCACTACCATTTATGTAAATTATGAGTTCAACTAATGGAACAACATTGTTGTTCATACTCTTATAAAGAAGCAACTTGAAATTCTACCTCAAATGAAAGTATATTCAATTGGTCATTTTCGAAATGAATCCAATAAAAGCATTTTGTATATGTATTAATAGAAGCTAGAAAGACACTTTCTATATGTAGAAAGACTCTTCAATTGGTCAATAGAAACAATCCATGCATCAAATATTAATACATATAGATTCTCACTACTTCTTAGGCCTTTTTAAATAGATTATCTTTGCCTTCTCTCCTCCCTTCCCACGCACCAACTGGTCCCCCTACTTCTTAGGCCGTTTTGCATAAGTGAATCTTATTAGGAGCCTATCATGTGGAGTTTTTTAGTGATTCCAGTATAATATTATCTGTTTTAGGCTAAAACTCGTTTGAAATTTTTCTTGAAGTTAGTCCAAAACGCGTAGTACTAGGTAAGGAAGGAAACCCTACTTATATATCACTCAATATCCACGATCCCATGCGATGTGAGATTGTGCACATCCACTAGTATGGGCTGCGCGCTCATAATTAATAGAATCATAAGTCGTCCTTACCACTAGTAGCTCAAGTGGTACTAGCACTTGTAGCCCATAGATGATAACTTGAAAGTCCTGGGTTTGAGTGCTGGGGAGAGCAAAAATTTCCTACCATGGGGGAAAAAGTCAAGACGTACGGTTCACGGATTCTCCCGATGGTGGGGGCCAGGCTAGCGGGAAGGCTCGCGGATCCTCCTAGTGGTGGGGGCCGGGCTGATACAGCACGACGTGGTTCGCGGATCCTCCTGCTGGTGGGGGCTGGGCCGGGTCGTTACAGGTGCAATTAATGTAATTAATTATAAATAGTTATTTTATAACATTAATTGTATTAATCATTATTTAATACGTCATCGAGTATTTTAAAATATTAAAATAAGAAAATAAACACAACATTACTCCTATTATATACACCTTAAGGTTTGGACGATTAAATCCTCATTCTTTTGGAATGAATAAGGGTTTGGTCGGTCGTGCCTACCTTCTGTAACTAAACTACCGATTAGATCGTGACAGAAGTTGTCTTAATTTTATTATACTAATGGAAGTATTGATCACCATTGTAAAATAGCAATCGATATTTTCTTGTATCCAAAAGTTTATCTTCTTTGAAAAATAGATGGAGCTAATTTCACAAATAACGGTTGTGTTAACAAAGCCACTTTATTTTGCGAAAATTCAATTATCAAACGCAAGCAAAATATCATCATTTTCCATAATTATAACATTTAATTTCAATTATCCATGCCAAACACGCCACCATTATTTTCCATATTTACAACATTTTATTTTCCATATTTACAACATTTTATTCCCTCCTCTTTGGTTTATTAGACCTCATTCCTCTTCTAGAGTCATAGTAATACTAGTTTTATCTTTTAATTTTACACTCTAATTTAACTTCCATACATGACACTCAAGTGTAATTAATATATTATTTTAGTTATTTATAATTTATTTTAATTATTACATTAATTAGTAATAATATGTAATTGTCACGCCATGAGGTAAAATTAGGGTCATGGTTATACTATTTAGAGAATTTTCTCTTGCCAATCAATTTTCTTTTTAGGCATGATGAAGAGCAAATTTCTTTGGTTATAGATTTAGCCCAACATCTTTAAATTGTATTTCATCAAGTTTGCTGATAAGAGCTAAAAACATAAATTGAATGAATTTAAACCAAAGTTTTATTACTATTTAGTATTATACTATTATCACTGAGTTTACGTGTCATTCATCTAGAAAACTATCACAATTATTTTATCAATGAAAAATAGTTGTAGTGTGACAATGTTCCAAGTTAGATTCTCACAAAGGATATTTTAGTATTTATACAAAGTTAGAAATTTAAGAAAATAAAAAAGTAGTGGATTTATTTGCATGAATTTGTGAAAAGAGTTGGCCTTGTCATTTAGTCTCAGTTTCTTTTCCATATCCTTTTTCTTAGTCAGAAACCTTACGCGACTCCTCCTTTCTCTCTCTCTCACTCCTTTCTAAAAAAAAGGATATAATATGCTTAGTTTTTTAATCATTCTCAGATATATTCTACCCTTTTGAATACAAAATCTCTCTCTCTCTCTCTCTCTCTCTCTCTCTCTCTCTCTCTCTCTCTCTCTCTCTCTCATTCATTTTTCAAACAATGGTGTAAGAAGGTCAGGAATATTTTTTGAGGGCGAATCAACCAAGTTTTCTGTAAAACTGAATCTGAGCAGGATCTGATGCATTAACAATTTATTGTTCTATTTGATTTTGACATAAAAATAAGGTTAGCATCATGAAGTAGTTGAAATTATGAAAGAAATAAAATTATGAAACTTTCTATACATTGTACTTTTCAATAATTTTCTATATTTTTTTCCTTTTTCATTTTAAAAAAAATTGTAAGTTCACTTTTTGGAGTTCTTAATAATATTTTAGAATATGATTACAAAATATTTGGAGAAAAATATTCAAAATTGGTCTTAGTTGCTAAACTTGTTCTTTAGATGTAACACCCCTAATACTGTACCCGTATTTCCGTATTATTATTATTTTTTTTTTTATCTTTACATTTTACAAACTTTAAAACTTGACGTTAAGCAGAATTGAAATCGAAACCGCCACCGGAATCGAAATCGAAATTCGTTTGGTAAACCATTTAAAACATAAACTAAAACTATTTAATAAAACTTCAAAACATTTAATAAAAAACATTTAAAATCATTCAGAAAAGGGGAGGGCAGAATCGGAAATCTGCCCTCAGAAATGTAGCAGCGATCGGGCGCTGCTAATTGCAGCGCACGATCGCTGCATGCGCTGCACTGCAGCGATCATTTGCTACTGCAGCGATCCCCCACGGCGCCCAGTCGCCGACCTTTCATTCAGCGATCGCTGGCAGCGATCAGCGCACAGCGCCCGATCGCTGCAGCTCCTCACTTCTTCCTTACTTCGTTCTTTTCTTTTCTACACTTAGGCTCTCTGGAATCTCAAACCCCAGAGAGCAGATCCCTCAACATCCCTCTCTGGAATCTGATTCCAGAGAGCATTTTGCTCTTTCTTTTCTTACTCAATTTCCTTACCTTTATCACAAACATTTACAACTTAAATCAACCGACTCGCGGCGGACTTTGCGAAGTCCAACTGCGTGGATAGCTCTAAAAACCGAGCTATCCGTAACAACCTACAAACAACATTTCAAAACATTTTCATTTAACTTAAACATTTAAACCAAAACATTTCATAACGTTTATCAAAACAGTTTAAACAAAGACGTTTTACATACAATTGCCCAAAACATTTAAAGCATCAAAAGGTTATCTAACCCCTAACCAGATCCAACAACCTAATATGTTCTATACATTCGTATTAACCAAATATCCTCCAGAATACATACACAGACGATCCCCACGGGTCAAAAGCGCCTCGACTGCTCAGCGCACTCCCACGGCCGTCATCCATCAACTGCATCAGACGTCAGGAGGAGGAACGCCGTCCTCACCTGGCTCGATATCACCTAGAATATCACCTACACCATACAGACACCTATGAGATAATTAAATCTCAATAAGCTACGTAAATGCAGATGCATGCGTGCAGATGCCATTCAGAAAACATGCATGATACAGATTACAGATACAGAATTACAGATTACAGATTCATTACGTCACAGACAGACAGAATTGTCACCGAAACCTCTACCCACTAAGCGGAGAGGGCTCATCCAGCGATCGGACTACCCTTTCCACCTAGAGAGGGGGGTACACGCTTGCAACAAGCACAGCCGTGCCTGAGCCCCATCCCGCGTGACCAGAAACAGACAGATTACGTTTATTCATTCAGATTTCGTTACAGATTTCATTTCAGATGTACGTTCCTTTTCTTAAAAACACGTGCAGAAATTCATTTTCATTACTTTCGAAAACCGTGATGCATGAACAGATATGAGCAGAAAGTAACAACCAACATGCGTACCATCAAGACAAATAAAGCATAACCTATAACAATTTAAACCTAACTACCCCAACCAAAGCGATATAAAGCATACAACTCCTCAGGGATCCACGATTAAGACATCGAAGTATGGTGTAGACCGATTGGTCAGAGTAAGTCACGGAAACTTACCTTGAGCGCGCTGAATCACGAGCTTTGTCCACGGGAGTCGTGTATCTGAGGCAAAACACGATGTTCGTCGTTAAAACCAATTTAAACTAATAAACGTCCAATTTACTAAAACTTTAACTAAAGCAATTCCTAAAGCTTTAATCCAATTCATATAGCTATTCCATCGAGCTATTTACGCTCGGCACCTCAAATTCCAAATTTCCGAGTTTGTCCTAAATGTCGAAAATTCTCGGATTTTAACTTTTTCACAATTCGATTTAACTTCGTCCAATAACGTCAAACACGCTCAATATATACCTAATCACGGCTAACCTATTAATTACGAGCCCTAATTCGCGTTTTTACCGAAAATCGTTCAAAACCCTAATTAACTAAAACACCGTAAACATCAAAATAAGAGCTCTAAGATTGAAGGCACATACCGAGGGTAGCGAGAGGAGAAGAAATGACGAGGAACGGAGGAAAAACGGAGGAGATCGGAGGTCGGATTGTTGAGAACTCGTGAGGAGTCGCCTGGAATCGCCTCTGGAAAACCACCTGGCCGAGAGAAAATGAAGGAAGCAGGGAGAAGTGAAGTGAAAAGAGGTATTTAGGTTGTTTAATAATATTGATTATGTAAATTACTAAATTGCCCTTACCTTTGTTTTCTATATTGATTTCGTTCTTCGGTTCGTTAATCGTCTAGCCATTCGACTTCTCCATACGTCCTTACTTCACCAATAAGTCCAACTTATTATTTAGGATTTAACAAAACTGTCTATTTGCAATTCGGACTTCGTTTGTTATTTTTACTAAAACGTCCTTTTCGTTACGATGGAGGTAATTACTCGGAATATAGCGTTATAACTCCGAAAATTCTCCAAAATTCGTTAAAATTCTTATTATTCGTCAGGATCATAATGACGCTTTCTTTTCGTAAATCGGATCTGATTTGACATAATTACAAAAATGCCGATAATAATATAATAAAAGGTCCGTACAAACCGGATATTACATTAGAGTTCATTTTTTTGTTCTTAATTAAATTTTTATAGTTTCAATTTCATTTCTAAGTAATCATCCAACAGATTTTCATCAATAAATTTAACAACATTTATATGTAATCTTATTTTTATTGTCGTAGATACGTGTCTTGAAGTTTCTTGATAAAATTTATTGGAAACCCATTCAAAAATAAGATTGAATTTATCAGAACTTAATTGAGATAATTAAAATTATGATGATGAAATGGAAACAAATCATAAACTGAACAAAAGATTATTTCATCCAAAATCTTATTATAGTGTTTCAATATTAAATCAATTCCAACCTTAAAATATAATCTATAATTGAAATTCATTATTGATTCCTAAGACATAAAAGCTGTTGTGAAAATTTTAATAATATAATAAAGAAAAAAAATTAACAATTCAGTTCAGCTTACTTTAGTGGATTGTAGAGATGACTGAGTCGGCCGAGTCTGAAAAAGTATGGCTCGCTGAGCCTAGCGAGCTAAATGAACTGAACCTAACGAGCCCAACGAACCGAGCCTAACGAACCAAATAATTTTTTTTTAACTCGAGCTGGCTCGCGAGTCAATGTTAAACGAGCTGAACTAAGTCGGTCAAACGTGTAACACCCGGTATTTTTCGTGTAATTATTTCCCCGAATAATTAAGCGAGATTACTCTGATATTAATGTAATGACTGTTTTTAATAAAGTTGTCGATGTGATTAGTCGAACGAGGGTGATTCGTGAGACCGAATCGATTAACTAAATAATGTTTTGGTTAAAAACTAATGGAAGGGCAAATTAGGAAGAAATTAAGGTTGGTGGGAGGGAACTAATGAATGTTTGACACTTGGCAAACTTGTTGGAGAAGCCAAGCTCCTCTTCCTCTCTTCTCTTCCTCCTACGTGAATCACTCTTCTCTTCTTTCCTCTTCTCTGTTTTTTCTCTTCCGGACAACCTAGACAAAACTTCAAAACTCCACTTCTCCTGCTTTCTCCTGTTATCTCCAGTAAAGGTTCGCGAACCAACGTTGTTGTGCGCGCATAGCTTGCTGCATTTCGGACAACAGGTAAGTTCATACGTATAGGTTTGGCCCTTAAGGCCCTACAATACGGAGGTACTAGGTTTATGTTGTCGAGATTTCTGTTGGGTAGTTAAGCCATAGGTTATGTTTTAGGTTAAGTGTGTTCTGTTTTATATTCTGCTTATTATTCTGTTGCCTGTCTATGAATGTTCATGCATACATGTTTTTCTCTGAAAGTCATGAAAAGGTTTTCTGCACACGGTTTGAAGTTAAGTAAGATAAAACTTGTAATGTAATGTATGGTTAAATGTGGACGAGGACTGGCATCCTGTCATGTACTCCTGTTATGTCCTGTTGTGGCATGTACTCCTGTTGCGCCAGCTCCTCTTCCCACTTATACCTTCATGTCCAGTGAAACGTAATGTAATGTAATGTAATGTTCATGTATTTGAAAATGTTCATGCATAGCATATGCACACTGCATTCTAGTATGTTCTTACTGAGCTCTAGGCTCATAGATGAACTCCCTGTTGTAGGTACGGATACTCCAGATGAGGACCTTGTGCCTCAAATTGACGAGCTGATGTAGTTTGAGGATCGGGCTCACGGGGTTTGGTTGTTGCAGTCAAACAAAAGTTAATCCTGTGAGAATGTGTTTTCTGAAGTTATGTCCAATATTGTACCATCTTTTGAAGTCTAAAAACATTTGAAATGTAGGTCCAGTTCTGTACTACTTTGTGGAAAACGATGTATGGAACCTGTATTGATGTTTAAAACCTCTGTATTTGACAGTTGAATTATGTTTTGAAGTATTCTGGAATTTGTTTGGAATATTTTCTGTTAGTCTATGCATGGATAGTTTCTGGTTTTAGAGCTATCCATGTAGTGTGATCTTTCTTAAGTTCCTGTTATGCCTTCTGTTGTGTTCGAGAACCATGTTTTGAATTGATTTGAGAATCTGAGATTTTATGTTTTCTATTTTTCTGCTCTCCGTTGGTATGTCTTTCTGTTAAAGAGTTGTCAAATTATGTCTTGAAAATTCTGTCATCCGCCCCAGTATATGCCTTAGTCATCCGCCCCAGTTTTGCCTCAGTCATCCGCCCCAGTCAAAGTCAATTCTGTCATCCGCCCTAGTTTTGCCTTAGTCATCCGCCCCAGTCAAAGTCAATTCTGTCATCCGTCCCAGTATATGCCTTAGTCATCCGCCCCAGTTTTTGCCTCAGTCATCCGCTCCAGTCAAAGTCAATTCTGTCATCCGCCCCAGTTCTGCCTTAGTCATCCGCCCCAGTCAAAGTCAATTCTGTCATCCGCCCCAGTTATATGCCTTAGTCATCCGCCCAGTGTATTTATATCTTCCGGCTGACGTCAGCATAAGTCTTCTGCCCAGTTTAAAACTACGTCTTCCGGCTGACGTCACCTCCTCTTCCGGCTGACGTCATTTAAGTCTTCCGCCTTCATTTCCTGTTTCCTGCTACTGCCAATTGCACTGTTTCATTTCTCTTTCTGTCATTCATTTTGTAGTCTAGTTTTGAACTGTTTTCTTTTCTCTGTTTTGATTCCCAATCCCGGAAATATTTTCCTTCTCTGTTAAGCCTTAAGGTTAAAGTTTTAAAAGTTCAGTCGGTAATGTTTTTTGTCTTTCTCTTTTCTGTAATTCTGTCTGCCCCCAGTTTAAAAGTTTTATAAATGTTCAAAAAAAAATAGTCACCGTTTTTCCTGTCAACTGTCCCGGAGTGATGGCTCCGATTCCGGACCCCGAACGGGCTCTGGTTTCGGGCTGTCACAAAACGAGCCTAACCAGCCTAACTAACAAAACACATATAAATGTTTTCGAATTATATAAATGTAATGTATATTTCTAAAAATATTTAATTATTAAAATTATAATAATTATTTATCATTATAATATCAAAATATAATAATTAGTTATTTAGTTAATAAAATTATTTGAATAATACATAAAATGGTATGTATTTAAAAAAACAATTATTTAAGATAATCTAATAAAAAGTATAACATAAAATCATTACAAATATTTGACAATTATATCATTGCAAGTTATATTCATACTAACTAGATTGACAAATATTTAATTGTCAATCATTTTCAATTAAAGTGACAAACGAGTCGACTGACCTGAGCTGAGCATAAAAAAACTGGTTTACCAAGGCTAACGAGTTAAACGAGCCTAATCTAACGAGTCCAACGAGCCAAGCCTAACGAGACAGACAAAAAAAAATTCAATCTCATCCCGCTAGTGAGCACAAGTTAAACGAGTCGAGCCGAGCCGAGCCGAGCCAAGCCGAGCAGAGGCTGCTACAGTACCGAGCTGGCCCAGCCTGCTCACTTATCATATCTAGTAGACTGTGGTTTTAATTGTTTCCAAAATAATATGAACTAACACAAAAAAGGTCCACATTTTATTACATATTCACAAAAAGTTAAAGGAAACATAGGGCCCACGTTTGTTTGTATTATTCCTTTCTAAAAATTATTTTGGTTATGGATTTTATGAGTAAATTATTTTAAACAATTATTTTATTTTTTATAAAATACTTCTAAATAGGTTATTTTATGCAAAACAAAAAAAAGTCAACTAAATTTGAAAAAAAAAATCTATTGTTTGGCCACTCAAATGTCACTTCATGCTATTATTTTTCTATTTTAAAAAAGTAGTATAAAGTGTTTTTGGAATTATCCAAATTTAAATATTTGCAATCATGAAAACTAGGGTTTCAAAATTAAATTTAAAAAATAATTTAATATAATTTGGCGATTTCTTCATAACAAGCCAAGAAATCAATGAATAGAGCTACCCACATGTGATGTGTTACAGTCTACCTATCATACATTTTTTTTTATTAATGATAGAAAAATATCGACAATTCTTCTGTGCGATTATCCAAACAACGAATCAAGGTAGTTTTTTCTTGTAAAATGAAGTGAGTAATGATTAAGTTTTCTAGTAAACGACAAGATAAATTCAAACATAGCAAAATTTTCGTAGATTTGTCATGAAATGAAGCATCAGATCTAGGTGGATTGAAACAAAAGGACTATAAAAAAATGAAAAATCTCTCTCTATATAACAAAAAAAATAGAGTTCTCCAAAACTGATATTTTAGACTTTGTTTTGACCCAACTTTGAACTTTATGTGTTTTAGGACTAATTCAACTTGCATTTAAAAAAATACATTGAAATATCCCCCACATGTACAAGACTATTCTTTTTATCTTAACATTACTCACCACTCCATGATTTCTCTTTTAAAGTGTACTTTATCCTTAAAATTCTAAACTAAAAACAAGTCAAGATACACTTCTAAAAGGTAATTTACTGCTTTGCTAAGTCACAATTTCAATAATTTAATGATTCAAGTGAGATTGAGTGAATGTCCAATGGAAAAATTGTAAAATTAATAAGCCAGTGGGTATATGTATATATCTAAAAAAAAAATTCAATCTCATCCCGCTAGTGCGGCACAATTTAAAACGAGTCGACCGATCCGACCGAGCCAAGCGAGCATAGGCTGCTACAGTAACCGACTGGCCCAGCCGCTCACTTACATAGCTATAGACTGTGGTTTTAATTGTTTTCCAAAATAGTATGAACTAACACCAAAAGGTCCACATTTCATTACTATTCACAAAAGTTAAAGGAAACATAGGCCGCACGTATGTTTGTTGATCCTTTCTAAAATTATTTTGGGTTTATGGATTTTATAGTAACGATTTATTTAAACAATTATTGTATTTTTTTATAAATACTTCTAAATATGTTCTTTTATATGCAAAACAAAAAAAAGTCAACTAAATTTGAAAAAAAAAATTTTCTATTGTTGCCACTCAAATTCACTTCTGCTCTTTATTTTTCTAGTTGTAAAAAGTAGTATAAGTGTTTTTGGAATTATCCAAATTTAAATATTTGCAATCATGAAAACTAGGGTTTCAAAATTAAATTTAAAAAATAATTTAATATAATTTGGCGATTTCTTCATAACAAGCCAAGAAATCAATGAATAGAGCTACCCACATGTGATGTTTACAGTCTACCTATCATACATTTTTTTTTTATTAATGAATAGAAAAATATCGACAATTCTTCTGTGCGATTATCCAAACAACGAATCAAGTAGTTTTTTCTTGTAAAATGAATTGAGTAATGATTAAGTTTTCTAGTAAAACGACAAGATAAATTCAAACATAGCAAATTTTCGTAGATTTGTCATGAAATGAAGCATCAGATCTATGTGGATTGAAACAAAAGGACTATAAAAAATGAAAAATCTCTATCTATATAACAAAAAAAAATAGAGTTCTCCAAAACTGATATTTTAGACTTTGTTTTGACCCAACTTTGAACTTTAGTGTGTTTAGACTAATTCAACTTGCATTTAAAAAATCATTGAAATAATCCCCCACATGTAAAAACTAATTCTTTTTTATCTTAACATTACTCACACACTCCATGATTTCTCTTTTAAAGTGTACTTTATCTTAAAATTCTAAACTAAAACAAGTCAAGATACACTTCTAAAAGTAATTTTAACTGCTTTGCTAAGTCACAATTTCAATAATTTAATGATTCAAGTTAGATTAGAGTTGAAATGTCAATGGAAAAATTGTAAAATTAATAAGCAAGTGGGTATATGTATATATATAAAAAAAAAATTCAATGGCTAATCCCGCGAAAAATCTTAATTTTAATAATTAATTTTACAAACAGATAGACTAATAATTGCCTAATTTGGATAATAGTATTATTTTTAATGGGTTTAATAAATTTTAAGAAAAAGTAAATAAAAATAAGTTAAAATAGAGAATCTTTTTTCAAAATGTGTGACAGCTCATCCTATGAGAATAAAAATAGTTCAAAATTCTCTTGATTGCAAGAATACAACTCATACCAGTAGAGTGCATACTCCAACAATACTTAGGAGAGTGAAAAGAAAATGATCTATAAGTAGATTTTTCCTCCACACCTAGTACAATAAGTTTTAAGCAAACTCCAAAAATAAAATCTTACGAGTTTTGACCTAAATCAATTAATATTATACTCGAATGACTAAGAACTACACAAATGGTATCAGAGCCTAGTTCAATGTCTTGAAAGTGAAATCACTAAGATAGTTGTGTAATATTATCTAAGAGACTTATAGTTTTCCAATGCATAAGGACGTGTTCTAACATTTTATGTGGATTTTCATATTATCAATACGTCTCCTAGAAGAAGACCCTTAAAGAATGTGCATTAAAAATGCAAATGGATGAGTCACAACTGACTGATCCCCTGATAGCCTTAAGAGATGTGCTTCAGAGTTTTTCCAGAGACGACAAGGTGCAGAACCAAGTGTCTCGCCTTATCAATTATCTTAGAGAATTGGGCAATTGAATCCACTAGTATTCGAAGGAGGACCAGACCCTTTGACTTTAAAAAACTTGGTAAGTGTTATGTTGAAAAATATTGATGCTATTGAAGTTCTAGTAGAGTATAAAGTTGGTCTCGTTGCGTTTTAATTTGAAAAGATAGCTGGAGTTTGGAAGGAAGTCACTGAAGTTGGATAACCCATTTAGAAATATGAGTTGTGAGCTGAGAGCAGTTCGAGGCTATTTTCAGATATTATTATTTGTATTATAGTTCAGTGTGACCCGAATTCTATTTAGATTAGGCTGATGGACCCACATTGTATATTGCATTAGGATTTTTCTTTCTCTATAAACTCATCTAAGTTAGTGTCACAAAACTTACAGCTGTATCTTGATCTTTAAATAGTGATATTATCCTTTGTCCGTATTTTTTTTCCTGATCAAAGAGAAGCTTTGTAATGCCCCTATCCTTGTGCTATCTGATTTCAACAAGGTTTTTGAAGTGGAATGTGATTGCCTCCAGAACCAGTATTGGAGCATTGTTTATGCAAGAGGGCAAGTCCATCACCTATTTTAGTGAGAAGTTCAAGGGGGCTGCCTTGAACTACTCAACATATGGCAAGGAGTTTCTAGTCGTTGTTTGAGCTCTTGAGGTTTGGCAACATTATTTACTTCCGAAAGAATTTGTTATTCACACCGATCACCAAACTCTTAAGCACATCAAGAGCCAAGGGAAGTTAAATAGGAGACGCGCTAAATGGGTGGCATTTCTCGAGCATTATCCATATGTCATCAAATACAAAAAAGGACAAACCAATGTGGTGGTTGATGCACTTTGTAGAAGGTATGTCCTTCTAACCGAATTGAGCACTAGGCTTTTGGGATTTGATTGGATCAAGGGAGCTTACGAAAGGGATCAAAATTTTGGCCATTGGTATGAACTAAATAAGAACAATGCCAAGTGTGACTATTTTTTGATGGATGAATATCTCTACAAGGGTGGAAAGCTATGTATTCCAAGTCGAGGGATCCAAGAGTCCCTAATCAAAGAATCTCACAGGGGCGGATAGCAAGCCACTTTGGAGAAAAGAAGACTTTGGAAGCTCTCAAGGAACATTTTTATTGGCCACATTTGCTTAGAGATGTGCACAAAGTGGTGGAAAAGTGCATAGTGTGTAAGAAGGCAAAGAGCCGAGTTCTTCCTCAATGACTCTACTTGCCTTTACCGGTTTCTAACCATCATTGGGAAGAGGTAAGCATGGATTTGTCTTGGGCTGTCTCAAACGCCTCGTTCAAAGGAGTCAATCATGGTGGTAGTAGACCGATTTTCCAAGATGGCGCATTTCATAGCTTGTTCTAAAATAGATGGAATACCAATGTCATCGTGTCGGATAGAGGCACCAAGTTCTTGAGTGCATTTTGGAAGACCTTATGTAGCAAATTGAGCATCAAGCTACTCTTTAGTACATCATTCCCCCCAATCTGACGGCCAAATCGAGGTGGTCAATAGAACATTGAGTGCTTTGTTAAGGAGCATAGTGGGTAAAAATCTCTCCGAATAGGACTTACAACTCCCTTATATTAAGTTTGCCTACAATCGGAGTGTGCACAATTCTACTTAAATGCACCTTTTGAGGTGGTGTACGGGTTTAACCCCCTCACACCACTTGATCTTGTTCCTTTACCCACAACGGACATGGTCAACCCTAATGGAGCAAATAAGGATGAGCAAGTGAAGACCTTACACGAGAAAGTTAGAAAAAACATCCAAAAGAAGAATGAGTATTATGCCAAGCTCGCCAACCGCGGTAGTAAAGAAGTCATTTTCAAATAAGGCGATCTAATTTGGCTCCATTTGAGGAAAGAGAAGTTTCCTATGCAAAGAAAGTCCAAGCTACTTCCTAGGGCCGATAAACCATTCAAAATAGTGGAGAGGATCGACAACAATGCATACAAGCTTGAATTACAAGGCGAATACTGAGTGTCCGCCACTTTCAATGTGCAAGACCTATCTACATACATTGGCGAGGAAAACAAGCTAGAAGAAGAAGCACATTTGGATTTGAGGTCAAATCCTCAATCTCCCGGGGAGAATGATGTGCCAAGAAGGACCATCACATGGTCACGAGACAAATCCTTGGCGGTGACCAAACTTTCAACTAATGAGTTTGCTCTTTTTATAGGTAAAACATCCTTGAAAGACTTGGAGTTGTAGCCAACTACTCAAGACATGGAGAAGCCTTGCCACTTACTAATATGGGAGTACTTCTAGGCCATACCAAGAAATGAATGAGAAATTTGTCTTCTTTGTGACAAGTAGTGTAACCGAGCATGCCTTTTAGTTGATTTACCAAAACTCTAGTATTTGTGTTTATTTTGTAGCGTGGGCATGCTGAGCATATGATGGTAAGGTTAGAGCTGCTTTTTGAGGAAGAAAAAGGGGGACCACTCGGTAGTGGCCGAGCATGTACCCGAGGGGTACGGCCATGTACTAGGCCGGCCATGTGGCCGAGTACCCTCCCATTTTCACCCTCCTTTTTGTAGTAACCGCCAAACCCTAGAATTGTAAGAAATAGGCATGGTATTTATACCATTTTTAGCCTCCTTTCAGGGCACTTTTGAATGTCAATTAGCTTAATGCTTGTCCATTTCCATTGAAGCTTCTTCGGTGTCCAATCGGTGAGTAATATCCGAGAGGCATTGAGGGTTACTTGTGTGTCCATTTTGTGAGAGTCAAAGTAGTCATACTTTTGTTGCAACATTCCTCCTCCCTTCCTTGGTGTGGAGAATCTTCAACAATGTTATATTTAACTCTCCTTCAAGCTCGTTGAAGTGCATTCTTCTCAAATGAATGTCAAACTCGAGAGATGCTGTTTGTTCCCTCCTCAGACCAGCCTGCATTCATTTATCCTTAACTTTTCATCGACACCAAATTAGCACCTAAAATTTTGAGAGTGTTTCATACACATGTGAGGTAAGCTCCTGTTAAAATTTTAGAGCGTTTGGACTTTATTTGGATAAGTTATACATACTGAATTTTTTGGGTATTTCTCAACTAGAACCGAGTTTGCCGAACCTGTTTTGTTGGTTGTTTGTGTTTGGTATTTGTTCCATAGGTTTGAAGCACACCATGTTCACGCCATGTGGCCACCAGTAGGGCGGTGCCACGTGTCAAATTTGAAATATAAAAGAAGTGTTTGTGTGAGAGATTACTTAAGTTAATTAATCTAGATTATTCTAATTAATTTTTATTAGCTTAAATTTATATATATTAAGTTAATGTGGATTGATTTATACTTAGGAAGTAGTTTAAAATATTACATTCTAGCATGTAAGGGTAAAATGGTCTTTTGACTTAGGAACTCAACACAGTCGACTGTCTCATTACTCTATTCAGAATAAACAAATACCTTATCGAAAATTTGAAGGTGTTGGATCAAACAATGACCCTTACTAGGGGGGATCAAATTTGGTTCACGCGAACAATATGACTATCAGTTGAAAAAAAGATGTCTGCACAAACTAAACGTGAGAGTGAAAAATGTATATATACTATAAAAATTAACATGATGTAAAACAACACATGTCATAGTAAATTTGAGAATACGTCTCAAATAGATTTTATAAAAAACCATGAATGCACGACATAATACAATAAATAAAATATCTATCTAGTTTGATCAACCAAACAATTAAGTTCGATCGATCGGTTCGTCCGAGCGGTTGGCCAAGCTTAAGTATTATGTCAATTGGTTGAACTAAGCAGTCGAACTTCCAATCAAACAATTTGATGACCCATTGATCAAGTTTTGAAAAAGGTCAATCCCCTTCCAATTTCTTGATTCTAATAGACCATGAATCCAACCAAACTTAATCTATGATAAGTTCATGCAGAAATTGAATTATAATTCAAAAATCCATAATTTTCTAACGAATCTCTAAATGCAAATGAAAAAATGAAATTAGGATTAAATTACTCTTATTGAACACTAATTTCCTCTAAATTCGACAAGGCATGAAATCTAAATTGATTTTCTATGTTTAAAAGTCCAAATTTGAGAAAACAAAACGTAATGGCAAAGGAATTGACTTGCCTTTTTATTTCCTCTTTTGTGAGGTTGCTAAATTCGAAACTCTCAGCCAAAAACCAATCCCACAATTCATGTTTTCTCTAGACAGCCCTCTCTTCAATCACCTAATGATAGAATAAGGGTTAGGGTTCAGAAAGATATGAATATATATCATTTTTGGATCATATGATAAGAAGGTACACAGACTATTATTTAAATTTCATAACACCCATGTCAAAAAGAACGGTAAACTGCCTATTGTCCTTCAACTTTGAGGCGAAAAACAAGTAAATCTGTAAACTTTATTTTAGGCAAATAATTCTCAAAATTTAGGAGTGCTAGTGTTTAAATTCCCGTCGTTAAAAATTTGTGAAAAATATATTGAGTGATTTCCAGAGAAATAACTTCTTATAAAACTGTTTTGACGATTTTGGCGACTTTGATATCTTTTTTCTTTTTAATAATCCTTAAATCATGAAAATTGTCTAACAAAAAATATCACGTGATAAAAATATAATTTCTTTAACTACACGCTTGACGATAATGACTTAGCTGCTTCTTCCAAGTTTAGCGTATTGTTTGACTAAAATAAAAGCTTTTACTTATTTTTCACCTATAATTTTAAAGATTAATTTGCAGAAAATGAAAAATAGAAACTGGCCAGTTAATAAAGGTGGCAATATACGATGGAGATGAGAGTTTTGAAGATCCCTGAGAAGCAGCATCTATGATTCTATTCTTGTATTTTATTTTATTTTTTTGTTCTCTTTAATTTAATCTGATCGACTGTTGAGTGTTGACTCGCTTTGAAGATGGGGCCCTCGTGGGGAAGAGAATGGTGCTTGCTTACTCATTTATCGTCATCTCAGATTTTCTGTTTGACAGACTTCAATTTCCGATGAAGGAGAGATGTTAGAGAGAGAAAAAAAATGAAAGATATTGGGTAGAGAGAGAATCCAGAGAGAGAATGATTTTGTTTGAAGGGTTAAAGTCTGAATCATAATTGCTGTTTGAAAAATACTTACAAATTAGGGGATGGGTGTGTGTAAATGGGTAATGAAGAGAGAGAATTTAGAACAGACTTTCAGAACAGCCCTTCTTTTTTTTGCTGTACTTTCTAATACCTCAAATCAAATCTCACTGAGTTCTGCTTCATGGATCCCCTTTTCGCGCTTCTTTCTCGGCTAAATCCAGCAATCTTCGTAGCTTTTCTTTCTCTCTCTAGACTCACATAAACATTTACTCTCTCTCTCTCTACACATAGAGACTATACTGTCTCTCTGTAATTCAACTCTTACGCACTGTTTCTCCTGGCACTTTCATTCTTATTTCTCTTTGTTAGAGAAGCTTTTTGCAAAACCCAGATTTCTTGTTGCGATTGGAGAGAAAGTTTAGAGCAGTTTCTTGTGATTATGGGGAGAGAATGGAATTGGAGTGGAAGATCTTCAAGAAAACGTGGAGGATATTACAGAGAAGAAGAAGCAGCAGAAACAACAGCAGCAGCGAATTCTTCTGGTTGTTTAGCTGCTGTTTTTCAGTTCTTTGATTTTCATCCAACCCGTTATGCTTTGAACCACCATCATCGTCCCTCTTTTTCTGATGATCTTTCTCCTTCGCCTACAGGTTCTCTCTCTCTATCTCTCTCTGTAAAACATACTCTATCTATTTTGAGTAACGAGTTGCGAGGGATTTTCAGGTGTTGAAGCGCCAAGAAACAGTCTGGACTTGGAAGAGCTTCCATTTCCATGCATTTCAAAAGAAAATCTACACATTCCTGTAAGTTTTTATCTACGACTGAATCTAGGGTGATTTTTTTTTTTTAATTTAATCGTTTGAAATCAGATAAACAAACTTTGGTGTACAAGTTCAAGTGTTTTGCTCTGAATTCTCATGGTTTGACGTCAAGCAGATGGGTATGAAAATCAAAACAAGAGGATCAAATGGATCAAACAATGGATATTTCCCAGATAATCTGAATACTAATTCTCCAACTGCAAAAACTCCAAACTTAGTGGCAAGATTAATGGGTCTTGATCTTCTTCCAGAAGCAGGCTCTCCTCCTTCTCATTCTTACTCTGCAACTTCTTCGACTCATCTTTCAAAACCTCATTCAACCCGTCCTTCCCATTGTTGCAAACATCAAGAAAAGCTCCATTGCCGGCCAAGAATCAGTTCGCACTCCGACAATATTACGTTGTCTCGCTCTCTTCCTGAAACCCCGAGAATTTCTCTGGCAAGAAAATCAAACGTTGATTGTCATCACAGGCTTTCCCTTCAAGATGAAGATCGTCAATCTGAGCTACTGTCTGGGTTTAAGAGAAGAGATATTACAATGATGAATGATGAAAATAGGAGCCCAAATCAGTCAGCAAACCAGATTTTGAGGCGGGTCAAAGAAAATGTCAGCAGAAAAGCTGGATTTGATATCACAAATACAATAAGAAGCAGCGACTCCATTGAAAAGCTTGGGTCAAAAAGAAATTCAGAAGAGAAATTCAGATTAATGAAGATTCGTAACAGCAAAGAGCAAGCCAGCAAGGTTGCAGTGAAGCAAAAGCCAAAGGTTGAAGAAAGCCATAAAAGTAATAATTATAAGCTTTCCAAACAAAAGGTAAATGATGATAAAAGGATTCGTCCAAGAACGAAAAAAGCTCAGCAAGAAGAGCCATGTGTACGTTCGTCAAAAGCTGCAAAAGCCATTAACAAGACTGGCCCATCATCAAGCCATCTTCTCAGCATCAACAAAGTCGTCCCGTCCATAATTCTTCCAATCAGAACAGACCTTCCATCTCCGACAACAAAACGACCTGAAAAACTGGTAAAACCTTTCACTTTCAGCTTTAGTTTTTTTTTTTTTTTTTTTTTTTTTTTTTTTTGCTTTAAAAAATTCTTCTTTATAATGGAAATCATCAAAAGTTTATATTTCACAGATACCCAACTTTCAGGAATCAAATCGTGAGTCGCAGTTATCTTGTTCTTCGAGCAAAACGTACAGACAGAAAACCACAGAAGGAAACGACAAGAAATACATTGAAATCGGTTCTAGACCTAAAACCTCTATCTCCAACAACAATAGCAGACCAGAACTGGAGTACGTTTCAAGAATTCTTAGCCGTACTTCTTTTTCAAAGGACGCTAAAGGACACGTCGAGAATCCCACCGCCATTTCCGGCAAAGATCACGGGGAACAACTTTGCTATTCTGATAGAAAGTTACTCTCCGATCTCGTCGACGAACTCCTCGGAGAAATTCTCAGAAATGGAGAAACATTTAGTGAAAATGATGGATCAGACGTCACATACGCGGTATGGAGAGAAATCATACGCTTCCCAATAAAAGTCGGGGACATAGACAGGTCTAACTTTTAAGTTACAGTCATGAAACAGTTCAAATAACAGTCGGGGACGATGATGATTCAATAAAATCGTCTTTCTTTAAATTCAAATCAATAATTTTATCTGATGAAATTTTATTTACAGGTTAATCGAGGAAGACTTGAAGAAATCAAAGCTGGAGAGAGAGTTAAAAATGGCGATGGAAGGAGGAGAGGGAATAGTGAGAGAGATAGAGAACGACATAATGGAGAAACTAGTCCACGAAGCTACTGCTATGACGTTCTGTTGACTGTTCTGCTTTTGAATTTCGAACCGAAACGGTGGCGTTTAGAGAAAGGTGGGTGGGGACAGGAGGCAGAATGGTCACATGGGTGATTCACGTGATAAAGATGCTGACTGTTGATTGGTTGGAAAACGGGGCCCACTGCTTACAGACACGTGGAGATTTGACTCTTTTTGCAATTTGATTGGTTCCAGAAATGCTGTGCTGGCTGAATAATCCGTCCCTCTCTGTAGAAAATTATAATAAATTGTAATTAATGTTCTTGTCAATTTTCATGCAAATTAATTATCTCATAAATTGTCATTAATTCACATACATGATATATTATGTAATTAAATATAAAGAAAAGTTCAATTTAAACATAGAATTAATGGTCATTTAGTCCTTAACATTTATTTTTGATCCAATCAGATTCTATCGTATACAACGTTTGCAATTCAAACTTTCCTATTAAATTTTCTGTTAAATTTGTCACATGCGCTGCTAAAACCCCAAAATACCCTCATTTTCTCCCGAAATTCCTAAAGTAAAAGTTATAGGGATTTCGGGAGGAAATAGGATATTTTAGAGTTTTAGCAGCGCACGTGCAGAGCACGTGTCAAATTTTACGAAAAATTTAACGGGAGGATTTGAATTGCAAACGTTGTATACGATAGGGTCTGATTGGATAAAAAATAAACGTTAAAGACCAAATCACCACTGACCTCATACGTTGGGGGCTAAATTAAACTTTTTCCTTATTAATTAAAAATAAATAATTTTAAATCGATTCAAATCATATTTTCTCCACACGTGACACTTTACATCAATAATACATACATTAAATACATGTATAATATGGTCCCGACCCTAAGCTACTTATCATTAAAGATTAGTAATTTAATGATGTAACGTAATATTCTATGTAACAACTAATCAAATATGTATTTTTTGAGTTGACTAAACTCACCCTAATCTACTTAGCACGGACTTGTTATTAAATTCATGATAAATCGATCAATATTTTGGACAATGGGGATTTTAAAGTAAAATAATGAACAATAATTAAAATAAGATTGTTGGATATAAGAATTTATTATATTATAAAATAATATTTTGCAAAATAGTATTTTAAAGCCAGAACCACACATGTAACCTAAGTCAATTCACGAGGTTTTTTTAAAGCCACAAGTGAGATACCTACATGACATGACCCATCAATAGAAATACTCTAACACACTATATTTTTCAAAGTTTGTATTGGTATTGAATGGATTGGTTGGTTCTTGTTTATTTTATTGTTTTGTCATAGATTTTATGAGTTTTATAAGTTTGTCCTGCATGGACTTCATATTGTGTTATGATTGGATATAAATGGATTTATCACACATATGTTGGGTAACACATTGTTGTATTGTTTTATGGGCAATAATCCACTCTTTTTTTTTTTTTTTGTTCTCGCTAAATTTGTATTTTTGAATATGCACCATCCTAAATTATTTTTCTTTCTCCTAATTAATTTCTTCTTCTTTTTTTCCTAGTAATTCCTCAAGTCTTCTTAATTCTATACTAAAAAAAAAAAAAAATGTATGAGGTGAAACTTGAATATAAAATTTGAATAATATCATGTTTACTCTCTAATCTTATTTACTAATACGACAAATTTTGATTGATGCAATTAATAACTTATTTTAATTATTTATAATTTATTATATTAGTTGCATGCAATCAATGTAATATTACTAATAAATTTTTTCTCTAAAATGAAATGTTTTTATCACAAAGAGTAATATTATTTTTTTAGTCTATTTTTTTAAACATATGTATTGACGTGACAAATAATGATGAGTGCAATTAAGGTACAATGAATGTAATATATTATAAATAGCTAATTTATTACATTAATCATTATTTGTGGCATAAGTTAATATGTTTAGAAAATAAACATAACATTATTTCTAATACAAAATATCAAAATTGAACTCTTTAAAAAAAATGAAAAACTGTGTGATAAAATACTTTTTTAAAATTTTTCTTAGGATTAGATGAAGAGAGGCCTAGGGTTGAAAGTGATTAGAATAGAGACGAGGATATGGCGATTAGAAGAGAGTGAAAAATGAGAATAATTAAGAGAGAAAAAGAATGTAAAATGACTATCCAAATTAAAAAAACTTCGAATTGAAAGAGAAAAAAAATATGAGTTTAGTCATCATCTATTTAAGATATACAATCAATAAACAAATATTATATGAGAGTGTTACATCCATAAATTACAATGAGCGTGGCATTTGAAGCGTGCCCAAAACGAGTAATTTTGGATTTTCAACATATATGATCATAAGTTTAGAATTGAGAAAAATAACACGACAAAAAGAATATGATCAGAACGAACATCTTACGTGCTGACAATTTTGACTGACACATTGGTATATCGTTTAGTTGATAAACGACTAAGATAAATTCGACTTGGTAGATTGAAATTAGGGAAATGAGCGGGAAATTTTAAACGGAGATTGAGCATATGATTAAGAGGATTAGTTTTGGATTATTGTGATAAGTGTTGACTTTTGACTTTGTTCCATAAATGCCTGCTTTGGAAGCAAGCTTCTTTGGGGAGGTGGGATTCGGTGAATGCGGGTTCTTCTTTCCTTCTATGGACACCCTTTGACTAACGTTGGTGAAGTTCATGTACAATTTTATTCACCATTTTTAGGTGTGATTGATTGATGAATTTTATGTGGGTCCATTTACTTAATGGGCGAATTCACAAGGACATTTTACAAAGTGCAGAGTTCAAATTAATACTTATTCAAAAAATAAGGGTTGATATGATTATAAATATACCATGACCTGTTTAATAAATTTACAAATATGTTATATCTAGCATTAATGTCTATGTATATATAAACCAAATCGAACTAGACAAAAAGCAGGCAATAATGTGGCTGGACCGGTTTGGTTTTCTAACTCTAGTAGAAGTGACAATATGGAGAGGTATAGATAAAAGAACCGGATGAGTTAAGTGCTTCACCAATTACCAATCATATAACTCGAATGTTTTCTTCTTCTATCAAGCAATGGTTGTAACTACCCGACGGGCTTCCCCGCCCGAGCCGTACAGTCCTCACTCAACAGGTCTTGTCTCTCATTAAACCAGGTGGTGGGAGAATATCGTGAATATACGTGACGGGCCTATGTGACATGCCACGTGATAGTGTCTGGGGCTGTTGGATAAAGATTGCACGGCTTGGACAGGAGAATCCGTCTGGTCGTTACAATGGCTGCACTGCATTCTACCAATATAAAACTCATTGACCTATCATTACTTCTTCCTACATAAACCAACAAGCGGCAGTTTTAGCAGTAGGGAAAAAATCTAGTCATCTATGCAGCAAAACTTTGAAAATCAATTTCAAAATCCAATTTTCAAATAGATAAATCCACAAAAAAAAGGTAATTCAAGCAAGACAGTACAAACTGAAATGACATTGCAAAATATTCTGCATGACCTTGTTAATTTAGATGACACTCCAATTTCTTCAGCATTTTGATCTATTCAATTGCATTTATTATAATGACGTGTAAGTGTACCTCACTGTGATAAAATCAGGTGAGTAGTGTCCTATGCCTCTAGCCTTCCATTACACCCTAACCTACGCCTCTAGCCTTCCATTTACACCCTAACATGTCATTATGTCAACGTTCATTTACGTGGTCCTACCAAGTTACCATCGACAAGGATGATAGCAAGAATTAATTAATAGGATTAAATGCAAAAAAAACTTCAATTATTGAAAAAGTGTAAAAAAAAGTTTAAAGTTTCAAAAGTGTAAAATAAAGCTTTGCGGGTGACCGCTAACCCCCCGCGGAGGGTGCAGCGGTCACCCGCCCCATTAAGGCGGGTACCCGTGTCCGTATTTAGTTAACACTAAAATTATTTTAAAAAAAAAAATACTAAACGATATGCAATTTAGTTAAAATTTTTATCACATGTTCTCCATATCATGAAAAGATAATCTGAAATTTTTCGTGATTTTCTAACACTTGTACGATTTATTGTAATTTTATTTAATTATTTTATAAAATAATTATAATAAATCATGCAAGTGTTAGAAAATCACAAAAAATTTTAGATTATTTTCTCATATTAAAGACAACATGTAGTAAAAATGTCAAGTAAAATTAATATCGTTTGATAGTTTTTCAAAATTAATGCAAGTGTTAATTAGGATTACTTGCAATTTTTACTACATATTGTCTTTAACATGAGAAAATAATCTAAAATTTTTTGTGATTTTCTAACACTTGCATGATTTATTATAATTAGTTTATAAAATAATTAAATAAAATTACAATAAATCGTACAAGTGTTAGAAAATCACGAAAAATTTCAGATTATCTTTTCATGATATGGAGAATATGTGATAAAAATTTTAACTAAATTGCATATCGTTTAGTATTTTTTAAAAAAAATAATTTTAGTGTCAACTAAATACGGATGCGGGTACCCGCCTTAATGGGGCGGGTGACCGCTGCATCCTCCGCGGGGGGTCAACGGTCACCCGCAAAGCTTTATTTTACACTTTTGAAATTTTAAGCTTTTTTTTTGCGCTTTTCTAATACTTGAAGTTTTTTTTTGCATTTAATCCTAATTAATACATACAACAACTTTATTTACCAAATTATTGGAAACACAAGGCAAGAGAAGTGACAGATGTGGACTGAAAATAAATAGAAAGATTGAGAAATTCATCATTTTTGTCCTTGGGTTTTCTTCGGAGCTCTTCCACTTACCCGCAGTGTTTTTCTTTTCCATTTGTTTTTACACGTCGGGAACTTGAAATTCATCGTTTCGCCGCCATGGGAGACACAAGCTTGACCGTGGTCTCTTCGTTCTTACCCTTTCTTTGGGAAGAAATAGAGAAACAAAAAAAAAAATTGCTCATTAACCTCCTCCTCCTGTTTTGTTTTGTTTTTTGTTTTTTTTTTTTTTGACGTAAAGAAATTTATATATAAATAAAGTAAACAAACAGAATAATAAAAAAATAAAATATTTTCAGGACATTAATTATAATAATAATATATACTAATATCTATCGTAAACTCACGATGCGACCGCTAAAAAAATTAAGAGTTTGTCAGACAAAAAACGGAATCGCGAAGCAAAATGTACCTTGGTAAACAAATAAACAATCTGCAGAGAAGAAATGACAAAATGCAAGATAATGGTGTCAAGCTGAAGATGATGGCGGTTGCCATGACAATCAATCTTAATATGTTTGGTTTGCAAATAATTTTACAAGTAGTCGAAGCCATGACACGATACTCAGCTTCAGTAGAAGACTAAGAAATAATATCTTGTTTCATACTCTTCCACGAAATAAGTTAATCACCCAGAAAAATACAGAATCCAGTGGTGGACTTACGATCGATAGGATCATCAGCCCAATCATCATCATAGTATGCACGTAGCTCGAGAGATAACATAGAAGGGAACAAAAGATTCTGAAATTGAGTGCTTCGAAGATACCTGAGAATACTAAGAACAACAGCCCAATGAACAGTAGTAGGAACAATAATAAGCTGACTAACCACATGAACAACATTCACAATATCTGGACAAGTTATAGTAAGATAAATCAAGTTCCCAACAACAGTACAATATAAATCGAGATACAACAAAAGAAGACCATCCGACAGAGAGTACCGAGCATTAGTCTCAAGAGAAGTATCAACAATCCTGTTGTCAGTGAGACGTGCACACTCAAACGGATCAGATATGTACTTTGACTGAGATAAGAGATAATCTTTTGGAGAATAGGAGACCTCAATGCCCAGAAAGTAACGTAGCAAACTCAAGTATTTCATAGCAAAACTACTGGCCAACTCAGAGTTTAAACATTCAATCACATCACAATCATCACCTGTAATAATCATGTTATTAATATACAAGGATAACAAAATACAACTTGCACTCGTATGCCTAACAAACAATGCGTAATCATGATGACTAGGACGAAAACCAAGTGAAGTGATCACTGTGGAGAACTTCTCAAATCAAGCACGAGGTGCTTGTTTAAGACCATAAAGAGTCTTATGAAGCCGACAAACTTCACCAGATTTGTAGGCGACATCAGGAGGGGGCATCATATAGACTTCTTCATGAAGATCACCATTCAAGAAGGCATTCTTGACATTCATTTAAGATATTTTCCATCAACGAACAGAGACAACCGCAATCATAGTGCGAACAGTCGTCATCTTTGCAACATGGACAAAAATTTCTTCATAATCCATGCCATACTCCTGGGAGTAGCCCTTAGCAACAAGTCGAGCTTTGTATCGTTCAATGAATCCATCATACTTAGTTTTCATCTTGTAAACCCAACGAGAACTGATTGTACGTTTTTCGGATGGCAACGATACTAAATCTCATGAACGAGTCTGATGAAGAGCAGTAAGTTCCTCAGCCATAACATCCTGTTAAAGTGGGTCACGAATAGCCTCTCTACAGGATAAAGGCTCAAAAAGGCGATGAACAGAAACAACAAATGAAGCAAAAGAACTAGAATAGGAAGAGTAAGCAAAATTAGGTAGTTTAGTAGAATTACGAGGTCGAGTGGATTGACAAAGTGGAGGAACATCCGCATGAATGGTCATAGGAGTAGGAGAATGAGAGGTAATTGTCTCAGGAACCAAAGTATCAGACTCTATCGATCTATTAGTAAGAGCAGCTTCCTTAGTGTCAATATCGAAAGGATCAATGCAAATGAGATCTGACTGAGTCATATGATATGAACTAGCAGGAATAGAGAAGAAGAGAATATACTCTAAAAACACAACATAACGAGAGACGTACAATTTTTGACTAACAAGAGCAAAATAATAATATCCCTTTTGACCAACACCATAACAAAAAAAAAAAACACACAGGACGGACCGAGAGGACAATTTATTACGCTCGACGTGTGGTCGAAGAATAAAACAAGTACAACCAAAGACTCACAAGGAGAAATAGTCCGACGCATGCCCATACAACTTTTCAAATGGAGACAAACTAGAATTATGAAATGTTGGAATTCTATTAATCACATGAATAGCGGTAAGAATCACTTCGCCTCAAAACTCAATAGGAAAATTGGCTGACAACAAGGACTATCGGTGCTGTTAAAAAAAAAAAAAAAAAAAAAAAAAAAAAAAAAACTCAATACGAAGTTAAAAAAAACCTTGAAGGTGTAGTGGATAAACTTAAGTTCAACCCCGCCAACGTCATGTAATATTGAAGCAAAATTTGCTTGATTACGTTAATTCTTGGTTGACAAATCGATTTGAAATGAACTTTTATTACTTCATCAAACGCATTAACTAGTTGAATTCCGTGTCCAATGAAACTAATTTTGTCCCTCCATAAACGTCCGTTTCCCAATACGTGAAGTTAAAACCTGAGGTTAGATGGATAACTTAGGTTCATCCACAGTCGTTAAAGTGAACCTCATTTGCGTGTACGTTCATTTTTAATTGGAACAAAATCGGCTTGAGTGAACTTTCTTATATTCATCCAACGCATTAGCTAAGTCTTATTTTGCGTGTTTCCGCCATCCACGTCATCTCAATACTTCCAGTAAAAACCTGAAGGTTAAGATGGATCTTAGGTTCTTAACCGGAAGTCTTTGTAACATGAAACTCTTTGGTTATACGTTAAGTTCTTTTGGAACAATCGATGAATTGAATTTTCTGTACTTCATCAAAACGCAGTACTAAGTCTTAATTACGCGTCCATGAAGCTATTGGGTCCTCCTACACGTCGTTCTCATCACGGTCAATTAAAACCGTGAATGTTAGA